>SNQJ01S0031736.1:54158-69936 GCA_010110895.2 Picea sitchensis
AAGGTATTAAATGGAGGGATAAGGTGGGTGGAATTAAAGGAAGGTAGGAGGCGGTGAATGGGAGGAGGATATGAGGGGGCAGAGGCCTTCGGGAGAGGGATTATGAAATTTTGGGGAGAGGAAGCATTATTTTGAGAGAAGGACTGTATTTTCTGTTTGTCATTTTTTGGTTTGGTCTAGAGTTTTGGTGGACTATTACAGGGGTACAGCAGGTTGCTGGGAGTTTTGGGTTCGGGGGCCAGGAATCCTCACGAAATCCTAGAGCTAGGGAGATGGATAGGCTCTGTTCCTAGCTGGCAGGGAGGAAGGATTCAGTTTTGGGCAGAGTTGGGCATAGCGGCAGCGAGGACAGACGGAGGTTGGAGAAATAGCATCAGACTGCATCAGACAGAGGTATCTAATTTCATGAATTTGTTGTGTTATGTGGTTGTTAATTAAATTTACTTTCATGATGTTCATAAATTTAATTTATGTTGAATAATCAATGATTATAAGTTAATGATGAAATTGTACAACATACATTTTTATTTATTCTTTATTTTAGTGTGTGTTTTATAAGGCTCTGTGGGGACAGAGACCTTACAAGGAACCATTCGTAGGTTTAACACACTACAATTGGGTCTTGGGGCTTCCAAGTTGGACCATGGAGCCATCATTAGGTTTTACATTCCATGCAATGTTCAGAGAGGCTTGAACATGGTTAGGGAAGGAACATGCAGTGCTAAGGCCCTGTTTGAATATTCTTAGAATCAAGCTTCATGTAGTAGTCCTTGAACAACCACACAAGACCTATGTAGGAGACCTTTGGCCTTTGTGGGGGATATTTGGCACCATTAATATGATTTTCATAGTAGGAATGGGTCTCAATGATTTTACCATGGACATGGAAAGTTTTATCACTAAGAGTCACCCTTAGATTGCAAGAGAATAAGCCTAGTACCCATCATAATGTTTGGTGGATGTTGGTTTTATGAATGGAGGTCAAATGGAAAAAAATCAGTACAATAATGTTTTAAAACAAAAAATGGACAAGAAATGCATAGAGAAGTGAGTTCCTCATCAACTTTAGTCAGTGGTTTAAGATTAAATGTGGACAGAAGGAATAATTAGTGATAAAGGTGGACAAGTCTTCCATGAGAATCCGACTTTCAAGCAACTTGGTGAAGAAAAACTCAGGCATAAGAGCACTATTGAACATAAGTTTTAGATGTTTAAATATATCACAGCTACATAATAATCAAACCTCCATTACCATGAAACTGCAACAACTCAATTAGATCCTCCATGCCCAAGCATTTCAGCATAAGGGGAAATCAGATAACAAAGAAGCTAACTAAAATTGGTGACAACAATATTGTAATCAAACCTACATTACAGTAGAACCACAACCCTTGACTGGATCCTCCATGCTCGAGTGTTTCAACATAGTTTAAACAAAGAGATGAAAGAATATGACTTATATTAATGCAAAAGTCTCAAATTTTATAAATAACCAGAGAACAGTTCTGGCATAAAAAATTACATGGTAGGGAGCTCTTCTCAACCATTCGATGACCATAACAAAATATTGAAGTGATCTATTTATACTCAAATCAGTCCACAACTACGAGGAGTGTGATTTGGCCATTCCATTCAAATCCTTTCATCTGTTCCTTTTTCTGTCAGACTGTGCGTGTATCCTCCCGTTAGGCACAAACTCAGCTCAGCATGGGCCTGTAGGAAGAAACCTATATTGTCGTATACCTCAGGCTGGCATTTCTGTCTCCATGGTGAGATCCTCCATGCCTTCTATTTATGGAGTGAATCGAGGTTTCGACCACCACTCCCTTTTTCATTAATTGATATCTCATCAGGATCGGGATGAGGCTTAATGCCTAGGGGGGTGCCACACGATGCTCTTGGATGGACACCATAAAATCACGTGATTCCAGTCCATCAAAGATGGTTTGGATCCATGCCACTTTTGAGCCTGCAATATACTACCTTCCACCATGTAGCTCTTCCATTATACCATGGTTTCAATTGCAGGACCACTCAAGAATTTTATCATTTGTTCATGCTGTGTCCCCATAATGAAACATGGTCATTGATCTAGTCGTGTTCCGTGATCTGGGCAGCCCTTCCAATTTAGCGCCTCTACTAACGCTTATCCGCCCACCAATTCTAGGATAGATTAAAACCACGCATGGAGATGGCTCTAATCTTGGCACTTGAACAAGAACATCTCATGGAGGATGATCTCGCACAACTGATGGGGCAACCTGATGTCACTATGTCGACATGTCGCGGATGGATGGGTGACATGTGTCACTCAAAAATAGGTCGAAGACATGTCCCAAAATGATTGAAATGAGTGCCATGTGTCAACACTATATGGATGCCAAGTGTCTTTGGCGCTTGGATCTCAGGGGTGAAGGCATGTATATCTTGTATAACTCCCAGAGTAATACAGGCCTTAAGTGACATGGAGGCCTGAAATGAATGTTGAATCTTGGAAACAAACTGTAACCATTGATATGAGGAGGACACACATCATATATCTATGGACTTCGGGAGAAATTAATTACGAGGAAAATGAGAATGGGTAACCAGAAAATCCTGAAGGAAAAACTATCGAAGTCCCGAAGTAAATCATGATCATCTGATGGAGAAGGACATGTGGTGTTTGATATGCAACTTCAAGGCGTCTTCCTTGTCACTAATCCTTGCGCAATTTTGGCATGCCAAATACACACAAGCCATTGATCTAATCACGATCTACGATCTAGGAAAGCCCCACTTTAATTGCAACCCACCGCTCTTGGATGGACCCTACTTCCTGCTATGAATATCAATGGCTCACAAATAATTTAGGACTTTAGGATTTTGTCCTTTTCAATGCACATCTCTTACAATCCTCTGAAGTGTCGAATTCCTAAAGTGTGAGATCTAGCATTGCATGGACACTTGATTTGGATGACTGATATTTATTTTGGGAGTTTGGGCTTCAGGCCTTCGGGATTCCTTTACTCACTCAATTTTTGCCTGCTTTCTCCTAGAGTACGAGATCACCTAACATGTTTCCATTACTGAAAGATGAATGACCATGATCGATGCAGGCTCACAATTAACATATATTTTAATTTCCTTTCTGATCCTCGCAATGCGAAGATGCTCGTTCATAGTAGGATCAATATGTGTCGTTGATATGTTGATCTAGTAAGATCAATTATTGTGAGTGACTGCAGGCTCACAAATTGTGGAAACATTAATTTTCATCTCGATCCCCCACAATGCCTCACCACTGTCGGTTTCTCTCCAATGAGATCTAATGTTCGTGACTTAATCTTGCTGATCTGACTGCTAAAAAATGAATCTGTTCGCTTGCCAGTATTTCAAACCCAAAAAGTGTTGCGCTTGGATGTTTCCTATGTAGGCCATGGAATTCGAAAACCTTCTTCCCTTGATAGCTATATGTGATAACATTTGGCTCCATAGGGGATGGCATGCTCCCTATGAGCTGCCAAGAATGCACAATTCCAGTTCCTTAGTTGTTGGGTTGTGGAGTCGAGATCAAATACATCTTGCCGAGGACAATAGGATGACATGTACACTACTCTAATTACAAAAATAAAACAAACACATGTGCTCCAGGAGGAGATTATTTATGTACAATCCTAGACTAACTGATTTTTTTACAATGTGCTACGTGAAAGAAAAATTCCACCATAGCCGCCTAGACTGTTTGGTAATATAATTCTTCTTTTTACTACAAATGATCCACAAAAGGTAAGGGAAGTATGAAAACATAATGAAAACATTTTTTTGAACACTGACAATACCCCCAAATGATGATAAGATGAATATTTTTCCAAGCTCCAACGCTTTTGGAAAACTCAACTCCATAAATAACTCTAGAGGGTCATAAAATTTGTAATAAGGCAAGCTAAACTGGTAAGAAATTACCTCTTTTAATTCATTATTTCTCACCTATTTTTTGGTGTTCTCAAAGTGTACAGGTAGATAAAGGATTGATGCAGGTTGGCTAATCCCGGGTGATATTTTCTCATTTAGAAGTGTTGGACAGGAGGTAAGATGCACATTTAGCTCTTCCTTTTCTCCTTCATGACCCTCTGAATGATCAGATTCATAATCATCATATACAGGAACCATGGTACAAGTTTACAAAGAAGCCATGAAAAATATCTTCTCTTCATCATCTTCACTGGGATATTCATCAAAAAATGGTTTTTGTTGGTCAGTATTTGAAATTACTTCTTCATCATAAGCAGGGATGCCAAAAAAATATGTTTCAAGAACAGAAATATCCACTGCATTTTCTTCGTAACAGCAACAAACAAAATCTTCCTTCAATTCCGAAAAGATAGGAAAAGACAGAGAGAAATCTTCCCTAGTTCTTTTAACTAGCTTATCATCTATCTCATCTTAATAGTCAGGAGAAATATCTACTGCAGAATACACTTGCTCTTCATCATCAGAATATTCAAAAGAAATATGTTGATCTTCATGAACATTTAAAACAACAGGTACATCTGATATGATGTCAGGCGTTTTTTTGTTATTATTATCATCATGAATATCACTCAACACCTCATGATATTTATGGAAAATGATTTCCTCCACAATAAAGACTTCATCACACATCTGGGTTTCATGACTAGAAGAATCTTTATGAAGCAAAGAAAACTCATCATAATAGTTTTCATAAATATACTCAGCTGATGCTTGAAATGGGAAGAGATCGACACCAATCAGGAGCAATCCCCTCCAATGAAAACATGAAAAGATTAATCTGAACATCTTCATGCACGATGTTAAATTGATGAATAAAATTATCAAAATCCAACAAATGTTCAACTGGTACCTCCCACTCGTCTCCTTGAAATTTAGGAAGGCCACTTTCCCATTCATCTCTACTAGGTAGTGGATTAGAGAAACCAACTATTTTTGAAAAATCACAGAAGGAATACCTATGAGATAAAATATTTTCCATTTCAAACTAGTGGAGTCGCCATGGTGAAATATGAGCAGTCAGAATAATGTGTCAAGATTAGGTCACCATCTAAAACTGGATCTCTGCAATGTTGTTCTTCCCAGGGAACTTTTCAATCTAGAACAACAACTAAAAGCCTTCTTGAGAAAGCTTTCCTTTCCTGATATTATTCTCTAGGTAAACTTCAAGTGTTTTCCTTAGGTATATGTGGAGTACACCTCGTGTGTCTACCTTTGGGAGCCACAATTGAAATAGTGGAGTTGCAAGGTGCAAGTTGAAATATTCAAAGTATTGATTTATGATGCACCTTCATAATCATAATTTCTTTGTCATTCAATCCCAGGGAAATGTCTTCAATTCATTCCCCGGAAATGGTGCCAAGAATGTTATAACTGAGAGTCACCCTCAGATTGCGAGAGGATAAGCCTAGTACCCATAAAAATGTTTGGTGGATGTTGGTTTTATGAATGGAAGTCGAATGGACAAAACTCAATATAAGAATGTTTTTACACAAAAAATAGACAAGCAATGCATAGAGAAGTAAGGTACCCACAGGTCCCCATTAACTTTAGTCAGTGGTTTAAGATTAAAGGTGAACAGAAGGAAGACTTAGTGAGAATGGTGGACAAGTGTGCCACGAGCATCCGACTTTCAAGCAACTTGGTGAAGAAAAACTCAGGCACAAGAGCACTCTTGAACATAATTTTTAGATAATGAAATATATCATGACTGCATAATAATAAAACCTCCATTACCATGCAACTAAAACAACTTGACTAGATCCTCCATGCCTGAGCATTTCAACATAAGGGGAAATCAGATAACAAAGAAGCTAACTAAAACTGGTCACAACAATACTATAATCAAACCTACATTATACTAGAACCACAACCCTCGACTGGATCCTCCATGCCCGAGTATTTCAGCACAGTTTAAACAAAGAGATGAAAGAAGTTGACTTCTATTAATGTGAAAGTCTCAAATTTGATACTTAACCAGAGAACAATTATGGCATCAAAGATTTCACAGTAGGGAGCTCTTCTCAACCATTCGACGAACATAACAAAATCCTGAACTGATCTATTTATATTCAGATCAGTATGCAACTACCAGGAGTGTGATCTGGCCATTTTGTTCAAAGACTTTTGTCTGCACATTTTTTTGTCAGATTGTGCGTGTATCCTCCCGTCAGGTGAAAACTCTGTTGGACATATGAGAGGGGGGGGTGAATCAGTTGTTACTGTGCTTAAACAATTATGCTTCTTTTAAAATATTTACAAGGCACTCAATGATGATTACAATAATGTAGGGAAATAAACAATGGCACATTCAGCATCAGTCACATATATGAGAAACACAGACACAGATATTTCCCGAGGAAACCCATACAGGGTAAAAACCTCTTCTTCTTTATATGATAAGTATTATTTACATTCTTTACATTGTCATACATATGAGCACCAACTCATTGTGAGGCTACAACCTCTGTTTTACAAGCTGCAACTTGCTGAGAGCACCAACTCTCCGTTTTTCTCTAGCACCCACTAGAAGGAAGCACCAACTCCCTGGTTTCTCTAGCACTGACTAGAAGGAAGCACCAACTCCCTGGTTTCTCTAGCACCAACTAGAAGGAAGCTACAACTCCTTGTGTTCAAGCACCCACTTCAACCTTTGAGGACACCAGTCCTCCCTAACACCTCCCAACCACCCTGGTTTATGAATATGAAATACTGAAACCGATTACAGTGATATAGTGTTCAATAACAACTTACCAGTCTCATCAATGTTCTGCAAGATTTTGCTACTCAGACTTCCTCATTTTCTTCCTGCATGCATACATTTCCCATTCTATTCTTCTACCTTTTGTGCTCTATGTTCCATTCTCATTCAATGCACCTTTTGTTTCCTATCGATTTCAGCTGTTGCACCACCTATTTACTTCCTCACACATGCATTACTTCACCTCAGCAACACCAACTGCATCTCTTCTTTGTACCATGTACTTATAGCTTTTGTGCACATTGTGCATGAAATGCGTGCAATGCCTCTGCATACTCACACCGCGTCGATATCGTCCACCTCTCGAGTGCTCTGTCTGATCATCGCAACTCTTCAGCTTCTCCGGTGGTTCCCACCATGTGTCCATCATCACTGGGTTTTCTGCTGAGATTTCTCATCCTCTCTGGTAGTTGAGACTCCTCGTCTTCTCTGGCACGGTCAAGATTATGCCTTCTGTTTCATTTACATACTTCAATGCTCATCCACTTGTCAATCCCTCTAAGAATCGTCTTCATTCACTGGAAGAAACTTGGAAACCCTTCAACTTCTCTGGCGATCACACAGATATCTCTTCGAATCTTTTGGCATAAGCCATCAATGGTTTCTAGAAGTTACACTGTGAAGAGAAACATTAGCCCTACGATCATACTCAAATTCACCTACACCATTGGATTGGCTCCATGGGATCTTGCATTCATTTCGGCATTTCGACATTCGTGTGACCATGTGTCTCGACACTCACAGTCGCGATCCCCAAAACTCCAAAAAGGAGATTGTCTGCACTAGCTCCTTCTCCCATATTCCATCGATGTGACCACGGGCTACATCCATTTCACCTTTTTGGTATTTTTGCAAACTTATGACCTTCATCGACCCTGATTGACAATGCAGGATCTCAATAAATGGATGGTCCAGATCTCATCGTGAATTCACATCTCGTTGTTCCTTAGATGGAGGTTCTCGTCACTCCAAGTCGTGATAGGCGAGACTCTAAGATGGAGCTTAGATCAACGGTCCAGAATCTTGGTGTATTAACGGTCCAGATCGGATATTGAATCAACAGCTCTCATCATATCGTGATTTCGACATTCTTATTGCAAAGTGTTTCGACACTCCAACTTCCGGTATCCGAAACCCCAAAATGGGGTTGGATCAATAGTCCACATCAAACCTTGATCTAACGACTCAGATCATTTCGCGATTTCGAAATTCCTGTGGTATTGTTTCTTGACTCTCCAAATCACGATTCGCGAAACCCTAAAATGGATTCTTTGACATGCTCTAATCTGCTACCACACATTCCTCTTGGATCAACGGTCAAGATCTTGTTGTGATTTTTCATATCACGATTTCGACATTTCTGTGGTATTGTTTCTTGACTCTCCAAGTTGCGATTCACGAAACCCCAAAGTGATGTAAACCTTTTGATGTCACACATGGATTGACATGTTTTGAATAAATGCCACATGTCCCTCTGATTTGTGACTTACATGTGCCTGAAATGTCAAATCAGCTTGACACTTGTCATTGCCTTGTTGTGCCATGTGTTCTTAGCTGACGTGGTTTGTTGACGTGTCTGTTTCAGGATTTAGCATTTCGCGATTTTGAGACTCATGTTGTAAAGAACCTTGACATTTCCATCTCCCGATATCCAAAATCCTGATAGCCAAAACTCTGAAATGGAGTTGGACCACCGCTTCGATATTTCACTTTAAAGAACGTGAAGGTTCTTCCTGATCAAACGATGGTCGAAACTTATGCTTAGATCTGACACCTGAGATCTATCCTCCTCTTCTGTGCATTCTTCTTGTCTACAATCTGATCTGACGATCCTCCTTATTTCGGGAATTTAAATGGGATCCAACGATTACTCACACTTCTCCTCCCGAGCTTAGGCAATGCGATCGACTCTATGCTAATTACTCCTGAGCTTACTTTGTTCCTGTTTTTCATTGATTCTTACTCTAATCTTGTCATCAATGACCTGCCTACAAACCTTTGCATGTTTGCTGCCATATTTGTTGCTTACTTGCCATCAATGAAAAGCATACATTGTCTGTAAAACATGCCAACAAACTCAACTCAGCATGGGCCTACGGGAAAAAATGTCCATCATGGTACCTTGGGCTATCAGTTTCGTCTCCATGGCTAGATCCTCCATGCCTTCTATTTATGGAGTAATTCGAGGTTTCAACCACCAGTCCCTTTCTCACTAACCGATCTCTCATCAAGATCGAGATAAGGCTGAAATCCTAGGGGGCTTCCATGTGCTTCTCTTGGATGGACACCATACAATCACGTGATTTCGGGGTCGTCAAGAGAGGCATGGATCCACACCTCTTTTGAGCCTGCAATCCACCACCTTTTTCCACGTAGCTCTTCCAGTTTACCAAGGTTTCAATTGCGGGACCACTCATGAATTTTATCGTTCGAGCATGTTGCATCCCCACAATGAAACATGGTCATTGATCTAGTCATATTCCATGACCTGGGCAGCCCTGTCAATTTAGAACCTCTGCTAAAGCTTATCCACCCACCAATTCTAGGATCCATAAAAAAAATGCATGGAGATGGCGTTAATCTTGGCACTTGAACAAGAATATTTCTTAGAGGATGATCTCTCATAGCTAATGGGGCATCCTGACATCACTATGCTGACATGTCGCGAAAGGAGGGGTGACATGTGTCACTCGAAAATAGGTCAAAGACATGTCCCAAAATGCTTGAACTGAGTGCCAAGTGTCCTCGACACTTGAAGCTCAGGGGGGAAAGCATGTAGATCTTTTATAACTCCCAGAGTGACATGATAGCCTGAAATGAATGTTGAAGCTTGGAAATGAACCACAACCATTGATCTGAGGAGGACACGTAGCATATATCTTGTAAGGTCTCTTCCAACAGAGCCTTATAAAACATAAATTAAAATAGAGAAATGATATCCTAACTTTTAACCATTCATTATTCATCATAATTAAAATTTATGAGCAACATCATAATTAACCACATATTCAACATTATAACAAACCACATATTCATCATATTCAACAACATGATAATAAACCACATAAAATAGCATAATAATGAAAAATTCATACCTCTAACTGATGCTACTACTGTTCTCCAACTTTTCCTAATGCTCTGCCCAAAACCAACTAACCTCCCAGCTAGCTAGGAATAGAGCCTCTCCGACTCCCTAGCTCCAGGATTCCGTAAGGATTCCTGGCCCCCGATCCCAAAACTCCCAGCAACAGGTTCCCTCTGTCTCAGTCCACCAAACTCCAACAAGTTCCTCAAGAAAAAATAGTGCCATCCTCCAACAAGCTACTCCAGCCCCCAAACCAACAATACAGTCCTCTCCTCTCTCAAAATGATGCTCTCTCCCTCAAATCCAAAAGTCTCTTCTCTTGTGTTTTTCCCTTCCCTTATCCTCCTTTTCCCCTTCTCTCATTCATTGCCTTCTCCCTTTCATTAAGACTCACCCACCTTATCCCTCCATTCAATTCCAACCACCTTATCCCCTTTCTCTTTAATGGTTCCATCATTCGATACATTAAGTCTCCATTTAATAAATTAAAAAATTTTAAGATCAAATTCATTAACCAAATATTTAATCATGAAATTAATTAATTAATTAATTAACTAATATACATTAAACCATTATTTAAATCATGACAATTGATTAAATACTTAGGGTTGTTACATACACCCACCCTTCAGGAAAATTCGTCCTGAAGTTAAAGTATTTTATGATACAAGGGAAAGACACATGGTTCACACATTCATATCAAATAACTGACATTATTAGGAAGTAAGCCAAGAAAACTCATACATACTAGTGTACATGTACAATAAATGCATGTGTAGCTAGTACATACAAGTTTCGTGCATGTACTAATAACAATAACTATCACCCTTATAGTAATTTATGTATGCATCCAATCCAATCAACAAGACTATTCATTTTATAAAAGATAATAAACCAATGAAATGTTTGTGAATTTTCTTAATTACAATAATCTAGCTCAACAATTTTATTTAGACAATTGTAGTTTAGTTAAGTAATTATGAATATACATATATACACATTTTCTTTTCAGAAGGAAAAATAATAAATTCCACGATAAGGTAAATCTCCATACACTCTCAACTATTTCTACTCATCCTTCCTCCCTAACTTACTTCCATCTTCCATTCCTATCCTTCCTCTGCTAGACTAAATTGGAGCGTCAACTATATTGACCTAACTCCAAATATAACCCATAAGTGGAAGTGTCACTATCTTAACCAAGCTTCCCCAGCAGGCAACTGACAATCATCATCACACGTCTAGGGGAGTGTGAGATAACACTGTCCTCCCATGACTCCAGGTTTTAGAGGATACACGGTGGGAAATGCCTCCACCCATCCTAATAGGACTAGGGTTCACACCCTTCAACGGAATATACAGTGGCACTGTGTTGCTGGGAGTTTTGTCATAGTTTATTCAGTTTTGGGCAGTCTCTCCACCTAAATTCCTACACTGGTCCACATATCATAGGAATGCATCCAAGCCAATATAATTTCGCATACAAATATTCATACCATATTGTTTCTCAGTCAGTTGTCACGACATCCACCTCCATTATCATTATCCCTTGGCTATTTCATAGCCCAATGACCTGCAGATTAGTTTGTAACACAACTCATACATATCTATGCATTATCATCATGTAATTGCATACAACCATAATTTCAATTTGGTATCCATGTACCAACAAATTTAACATCAAAGTTTTCAAGTTCGAAATAGATCTCATAATATCCCATAATTCAATTAACGTTACCCATTCATAGAATAATCATTTACATAATAGATTGCATCATATCCAACATCATTCAAATAGAATTTAAACCTTCATAGGATTCTCATTCACACAATATATCAAATCATATCCATCATCATCAATAACATCTAAGCATTCATAAAATTTGCATTCACATAGTGGATCACATCATATACATCATCATTCAATAACATTTAAACATTTTTACATGTTTTTATGTCTTAAAAGTTCAAGTGTGTCATTAATAGTTTCACTGTGAATAAAAAAAAGAAGTGATTAGGCCTTAGGTAATCCTAGCTATCTAAGTCAAAAGGCGGTATTACATACACCCAACCTTCGAGAACATATTCTCGAGGTGGTCAAAAAAAGTGAGGGATAATCTCGTCGTAACGTCTCGGCATATTCCCAAGTAGCAGATCCTAGACTATACTTGTCCCACTGGACCTTAACTTGGTCTACCAGACGGTTCTTGAGCTGTCAGACTCTATGATCCAATATGCGTAACGGTTCTACCATGACGGTTCATGCGTCTGATACCTACAATTCCTTCCAATTTCGTTTATGTGATTCATCAACAACATAATGACGTAGAACAGACACATGAAAAGCATTATGAGTTTTATGCAAGTGGGGTGGCAGTACGAGACGATAGGCAAAGGGTCCAATTTTCTCTTGGATTTTGAATGGTCCTATAAATCGAGGTGACAACTCGGTTCCCTTCCCGAACCAAATGGTACTCTTATTAGGCTTGATACGAATGAAAACCTGATCTACCACTTTATAACTTCGATCAGTCCTGTGTGCATCTACATAACTTTTTTGTCTATCTTGTGCTTCCTTTAGTCTGTACCTAATCTGAATTACATGTTCCTCCATCTCTTGAATCAATTATTGCCCAACTGTTACTCAGTCTTCTAAACTCTCCCAACTCAACGATGTTCTGCATGGCTTTCCATACAGAGCTTTGTAGGGTGGCATTCCAATGGAGCTATGAAAACTGTTATTATAGGAGAACTCTAACAAAGGTAGGTACTTCTCCCAATGGGTTTGATTATCCATAACATACATCCTAAGCATGTCTTCCATAACCTGATTTACTCTCTCAGTTTGCCTATCAGTTTCTAGATGATAAGTTGTGCTTAAGTTCAATTGAGTCCCCAACACTGACTGCAAACTTGTCCAAAACCTAGAAGTGAATCTGGAGTCCCTATTTGAAATAATCTTCTTAGGTATCCCATGGAAATGGATGACCTCACTTACAAACACACGTGCCACATCAGTGACATCATAAGTGTCTCTAACCAGAATAAAATGAGCACTCTTGGTCAACTTATCAACTATCACAAGAATGACATTGTGTCTATGAGATGTGAGTGGCAACCCCACAACAAAATCCATAGAATTGACTTCCCACTTGGACATAGGAACATCATGTGGTTGTAGGAGACCTGCTGGGTGATGGTGGTTGACTTTCAGTTATTGACACTCTAGGCACTTGGCGACGAAATGGACTACCTTGCGCTTCATGCCTACCCAGAAGAAGAGATTCCTCATGTCTGCGTACATTTTCTTCACACCTAGATGCACACAATAAAGTGCTCTATGGTATTCCTTTAGTATGATGCTTCGAATATCCCCACCTTTATGGATGTACATCCTTCCTCGATATCTTAATAGTTCGTCTTCTTCCAGACTATATCCTTCATACTTTGGATCTCATTGCCTCCCACTCTGGAGGTTTGAAGTAACCTTTAAATACCAACTGTCTCCATGGAGTTGTGTCAACACACATTCCCTCAGATTGAATTTTAAGGGTACCAAGGAGAAGACACGTGGTCTCCTACTCAAGGCATCTATGACCACATTCTCTTTTCCCTTGATATATGAAATACAAAAATCGTACTCACTCATGAATTCACTTCATCACCTTTGCCTGGAATTCAGATCTCTTTGAGTGAAGGGATGTTTTAAACTTTGATGGTCTATTTTGAGCTCAAAGTTTCTCCCTACTAGATAGTGCCTCCAATGTTTCAGAGCTAGCATTACAGCTGCCAACTCTAAATCATGAGTAGCGTAAAGTTCCTCGTGTTTCTTCAACTTCCTTGATGCATAAGCTATCACTCCTCCATCTTGCATTAGCACGGTCCCCAACCCTTGCTTTGAGGAATCTGTGCAGACTGTGAATTCCTTTTCCATATTCGACACTCATAGAATTGGCGCACTAGTTAGTAAACTCTTAAGCTTGATGAATGCACTATCACATTATTTTGTCCATTCATACCTAACCCCCTTGCGCTGCAAAGTGGTGATTGGTTTCTCTATTTTAGAGAAACCTTCCACAAATCTCTAATAATACCCTGCTATCCCCATGAAGCTTCTTAAGCATTTATCGGCACTGGCCATTCCATAATGGCCTTTACCTTTTCTGGGTCCACGAAGATTCCTTCTCCGGAAATGATATGACCTAAATAGTGAATTTCTTTCTGGAAGAAGGAGCACTTTGACAACTTCCCATACAATTTGTTCTCTCTAAGGAAGGACAACACCACTCGCAAGTGTTACTCATGTTCTCTTTCGTTCTTGGAATTTATGAAGATATCATCTAAAAAGACTTGTACAAAGCGGTCTAAGTACTTCCGAAATACACCATTCATAAATCTCATTAATAATGTTGGCGCATTGGTCAATCCGAAAGGTACTATGACGAATTCGTAATGACCAAACTAAGTTCGAAAGGCAGTTTTAGGATTATCGCCCTCCTTAATCCTTAACTGGTGATACCCTAATCACAAATCAATTTTTGAGAATACCGTTGCTCCTTTCATATGATCAAAGAGATCATCTATTCGTGGCATTGGGTACCTATTTTTCACTGTAGCACGATTCAAGTCCCTATAATCTATACACAGTCATACGGAACCATCCTTCTTCTTCACAAAAATTATTGGTGCACCCCAAGGTGAGACACTGGGCCTTATTATCCCTAAGTCGAGTAGCTCTTTAACTGCATCTTCAACTCACAAAGTTCTGGCACTGTCATCCTATATGGAGTCTTGGAAATTGGTTATGCACCAGGTTTTAGGTCAATAGTAAAATCAAGCTCCCTCTTAGGACGTAACTCTGGTAACACGTTCAAAAAAACATCTTTAAACTCTGGAAATACTGGGTATCGATCCAAGGAGGGTCCTTTCCTTTCATTCACTGCTTCCACTACATAAATTCGACACCCTTGCCTCATGCACCACTTAACCTTCATAGCTGAGATAAAGTGTAGAGACACCTTTCTTCGTACACTGTGGATCTCTACTGTCTTTCCTTCATCGTCAAAACAAATCACCCTTTTTGCGAAACAGTCTACCATAGCTTGATGGGCTTCTAACCAATCCATTCCAATGATTAGTTCATACGTCCCAAGAGCAGTGACGTATACCTTCAACCTGGTAGTACACACTCCCAAGTTTACTAGACAATTATCAACGCTAGGTCCTACCTCTTGTTTTTCCCCTGAAGCCATCTCGACTTGTTTAAAGTCATCATACTCGTAGGCTGCCAACCCACTCTTTTCTAATGCAAATGGTGAAATGAAGCTATCTGTAGCACCATAATCAGATAAAATTTTAACATTGAAATGATTTAGTGTACCTAACGACTCTACCACCGTGGATTGATGTTCTACCTAGTGATTATTAACTGTTGCATAAATCTGGTGGCTACCACTTTCTCTTCCCATCAGGGCCTTTCCTTCTCTATGCACAAATCCTTCTTGCAACTCTAGGCAGTCGTGCTGGTAATGAGGTCCTCCACACCCCCAATATGTAACACGATATGGAACCTACGCACCACTCTGTGACGGTCTCTTAAATGAGTTCCTTCCCCTGGAACCCCTGCCCATACTAGCTGCTCCCTGAGAAGGTCGTGAACCTGGCTACGTTGTTGGTTATGAATGGAATGTTTCACTCACTTCCATTGAAATACCTGAGGAAATTGTCCTTGGCATGACCCTATTACTGTAAGGAGATGGCCTAGAGCTCCCTCCCCTAGACAGGGATGATTTTAAGGATGGAAATTTATTTTAAAATATAGAAACCTTGGCGAATATTACTAATCCTTCATATGCCAACTATAAATGTTTGGCGATATTTTTGTAAAAATATTCAAATTTCTAAGGATTTTATATAGTTTT
>SNQJ01S0031736.1:69986-80064 GCA_010110895.2 Picea sitchensis
CCCTGGTTTATGAATATGAAATACTGAAACCGATTACAGTGATATAGTGTTCAATAACAACTTACCAGTCTCATCAATGTTCTGCAAATTTTTGCTACTCAGACTTCCTCACTGTCTTCCTGCATGCATACGTTGCCCATTCTGTTCTTCTACCTTTTGTGCTCTATGTTCCATTCTCATTCAATGCACCTTTTGTTTCCTATCGATTTCAGCTGTTGCACCACCTATTTACTTCCTCACACATGCATTACTTCACCTCAGCAACAACAACCGCATCTCTTCTCTGTACCATGTACTTATAGCTTATGTGCACATTGTGCATGAAATGCGTGCAATTCCTTTGCATACTCACAACGCACCAATATCCTCCACCTCTCGAGTGCTCTACCTGATCATCGCAACTCTTCATCTTCTCCAGTGGTTCCCACCATGTGTCCATCATCACTGGGTTTTCTGTTGATATTTCTCAGCCTCTCTGGTATTTGAGACTCCTCGTCTTCTCTGTCATAGTCAAGATTATGCCTTCTATTTCATTTACATACTTTAATGCTCATCCACTTGTCAATCCCTCTAAGAATCATATTCATTCACTGGAAGAAGCTTGGAGACCCTTCAACTTCTCTGGCAATCACACAGATATATCTTCGAATCTTCTGGCAGAAGCCATCAATGGTTTCTAGAAGTTACACTGTGAAGAGCAACATTAGCCCTACGATCATACTCAAATTCACCTACACCGTTGGATTGGCTCCATGGGATATTGCAATCATTTCGGCATTTTGGCATTCATGTGACCATGTGTCTCGACACTCACAGTCGCGATCCCCAAAACTCCAAAAAGGAGATTGTTTGCACTAGATCCTTCTCCCATCTTCCATCGATGTGACCATAGGCTACATCCATTTCACCTTTTTGGTATTTTCGTGAACTTATGACCTTCATCGACCCTGATTGACGATGCACGATCTCAATAAATGGACGGTCCAGATCTCATCGTGAATTCACATCTCATTGTTCCTTAGATGGAGGTTCTCGTCACTCCAAGTCGTGATAGGCGAGACTCTAAGATGGAGCTTAGATCAACGGTCCAGAATCTTGGTGTATTGACGGTCCATATCGGATATTGAATCAACAACTCTCATCATATTGTGATTTCGACATTCTTATTGCAAAGTGTTTAGACACTCCAACTTCCGGTATCCGAAACCCCAAAATGGGGTTGGATCAACAGTCCACATCAAACCTTGATCTAACAACTCAGATCATTTCGCGATTTCGTCATTCCTGTGGTATTGTTTCTTGACTCTCCAAATCAAGATTCACGAAACCCTAAAATGGAGTCTTTGACATGCTCTAATCTGCTGCCACACATTCCTCTTGGATCAACGGTCAAGATCTTGTTGTGATTTTTCATATCGCGATTTCGGCATTTCTGTGGTATTGTTTCTTGACTCTCCAAGTTGCGATTCACGAAACCCCGAAGTGATGTAAACCTTTTGATGTCACACATGGATTGACATGTGTTGAATAAATGCCACATGTCACTCTGATTTGTGACTTACATGTGCCTGAAATGTCAAATCAACTTGACACTTGTCATTGCCTTGTTGTGCCATGTGTTCTTAGCTGACGTGGTTTGCTGACGTGTCTGTTCTGGGATTTAGCATTTCACGATTTTGAGACTCATGTTGTAAAGAACCTTAACATTTCCATCTCTCGATATCCAAAATCCTGATAGCCAAAACTCTGAAATGGAGTTGGACCATCGCTTCGATATTTCACTTTAAAGAACATGAAGGTTCTTCCTGATCAAACGATGGTCGGAACTTATGCTTAGATCTGACACCTGAGATCTATCCTCCTCTTCTGTGAATTCTTCTTGTCTACAATCTGATCTGACGATCCTCCTTATTTCGGGAATTTAAATGGGATCCAACTATTACTCACACTTCTCCTCCCGAGCTTAGGCACTGCGATCGACTCTATGCTAATTACTCCTGAGCTTACTTTGTTCCTATTTTTCATTGATTCTTACTCTAATCTTGTCATCAATGACCTGCCTACAAACCTTTGCATGTTTGCTGCCATATTTGTTGCTTACTTGCATCAATGACAAGCATACATTGTCTGTAAAACATGCCAACAAACTCAGCTCAGCATGGGCCTGTGGGAAAAAATGTCCATCATGGTACCTTGGGCTATCAGTTTCATCTCCACGGCTAGATCCTCCATGCCTTCTATTTATGGAGTAATTCGAGGTTTCAACCACCAGTCCCTTTCTCATTAACTAATCTCTCATCAAGATCGAGATAAGGCTGAACTCCTAGGGGGCTTCCATGTGCTTCTCTTGGATGGACACCATACAATCACATGATTGTGGGGTCGTCAACAAAGGCATGGATACACACCTCTTTTGACCCTGCAATCCACCACCTTCTGCCACGTAGCTCTTCCAGTTTACCAAGGTTTCAATTGCGGGACCACTCAAGAATTTTATCGTTCGAGCATGTTGCGTCCCCACAATGAAACATGGTCATTGATCTAGTCACATTCCGTGACCTGGGCAGCCATGTCAATTTAGCACCTCCGCTAAAGCTTATCCACCCACCAATTCTAGGATCCATTAAAAAAATGCATGGAGATGGCGTTAATCTTGGCACTTGAACAAGAATATTTATTAGAGGATGATCTCTCATAGCCAATGGGGCGTCCTAACATCACTATGCTGACATGTCGCGAAAAGAGGGGTGAGATGTGTCACTCGAAAATAGGTCAAAGACATGTCCCAAAATGCTTGAAATGAGTGCCAAGTGTCCTCGACACTTAAAGCTCAGGGGGGAAATCATGTAGATCTTTTATAACTCCCAGAGTGACATGATAGCCTGAAATGAATGTTGAAGATTGGAAATGAACCACAACCATTGATCTGAGGAGGACACGTAGCATAGATCTTGTAAGGTCTCTTCCAAAGTAGCCTTATAAAACATAAATTAAAATAGAGAAATGATATCCTAACTTTTAACCATTCATTATTCATCATAATTAAAATTTATGAGCAACATCATAATTAACCACATATTCAACATTATAACAAACCACATATTCATCATATTCAACAACATGATAATAAACCACATAAAACAGCATAATAATGAAAAATACATACCTCTAACTGATGCCACTACTGTTCTCCAACTTTTCCTAATGCTCTGCCCAAAACCGACTAACCTCCCAGCTAGCTAGGAATAGAGCCTCTCCGACTCCCTAGCTCCAGGATTCCGTAAGGATCCCTGGACCCCGAGCCCAAAACTCCCAGCAACAGGTTCCCTCTGTCTCAGTCCACCAAACTCCAACAAGTTCCTCAAGAAAAAACCAATACCATCCTCCAACAAGCTACTCCAGCCCCCAAACCAACAATACAGTCTTCTCCTCTCTCAAAATGATGCTCTCTCCCTCAAATCCAAAAGTCTCTTCTCTTTTGTTTTTCCCTTCCCTTATCCTCCTTTTCCCCTTCTCTCATTCACTGCCTTCTCCCTTTCATTAAGACTCACCCACCTTATCCCTCCATTCAATGCCAACCACCTTATCCCCTTTCTATTTAATGGTTCCATCATTCGATACATTAAGACTCCATTTAATAAATTAAAAAAATTTAAGATCAAATTCATTAACCAAATATTTAATCATGAAATTAATTAATTAATTAATTAATTAACCAATATACATTAAACCATTATTTAAATCATGACAATTTATTAAATACTTAGGGTTGTTACATACACCCACCCTTCAAGAAAATTCGTCCTGAAGTTAAAGTATTTTATGATACAAGGGAAAGACACATGGTTCACACATTCATATCAAATAACTGACATTATTAGGAAGTAAGCCACGAAAACTCATACATACTAGTGTACATGTACAATAAATGCATGTGTAGCTAGTACATACAAGTTTCGTGCATGTACTAATAACAATAACTATCACCCTTATAGTAATTTATGTATGAATCCAATCCAATCAACAAGACTATTCATTTTATAAAAGATAATAAACCAATGAAATGTTTGTGAATTCACTTAATTACAATAATCTAGCTCAACAATTTTATTTAGACAATTGTAGTTTAGTTAAGTAATTATGAATATACATATATACACATTTTCTTTTTAGAAGGAAAAATAATAAATTCCACGATAAGGTAAATCTCCATACACTCTCAACTATTTCTACTCATCCTTCCTCCCTAACTTACTTCCATCTTCCATTCCTATCCTTCCTCTGCTAGACTATATTGGAGCGTCAACTATATTGACCTAACTCCAAATATAACCCATAAGTGGAAGTGTCACTATCTTAACCAAGCTTCCCCAGCAGGCAACTGACAATCATCATCACACGTCTAGGGGAGCGTGAGATAACACTGTCCTCCCATGACTCCAGGTTTTAGAGGATACACGGTGGGAAATGCCTCCACCCATCCTAATAGGACTAGGGTTCACACCCTACAATGGAATATACAGTGGAACTGTGTTGCTGGGAGTTTTGTCATAGTTTATTCAGTTTTGGGCAGTCTCTCCACCTAAATTCCTACACTGGTCCACATATCATAGGAATGCATCCAAACCAATATACTTTCGCATACAAATATTCATACCATATTGTTTCTCAGTCAGTTGTCATGACATCCACCTCCATTATCATTATCCCTTGGCTATTTCATAGCCCAATGACCTGCAGATTAGTCTGTAACACAACTCATACATATCTATGCATTATCATCATGTAATTGCATACAACCATAATTTCAATTTGGTATCCACGTACCAACAAATTTAACATCAAATTTTTCAAGTTCGAAATAGATCTCATAATATCCCATAATTCAATTAACGTTACCCATTCATAGAATTATCATTTACATAATAGATTGCATCATATCCAACATCATTCAAATAGCATTTAAACCTTCATAGGATTCTCATTCACACAATATATCAAATCATATCCATCATCATCAATAACATCTAATCATTCATAGAATTTTCATTCACATAGTGGATCGCATCATATCCATCATCATTCGATAACATTTAAACATTCATACATGTTTTTATGTCTTAAAAGTTCAAGTGTATCATTAATAGTTTCACTGTGAATAAAAAAAAGAAGTGATTAGGCCTTAGGTAATCCTAGCTATCTAAGTCAAAAGGTGGTGTTACATACACCCAACCTTCGAGAACATATTCTCGAGGTGGTCAAAAAAAGTGAGGGATAATCTCGTCGTAACGTCTCGGCATCTTCCCAAGTAGCAGATCCTAGACTATACTTGTCCCACTGGACCTTAACTTGGTCTACCAGACGGTTCTTGAGTTGTCAGACTCTATGGTCCAATATGTGTAACGGTTCTACCATAACGGTTCATGCGTCTGATACCTGCAATTCCTTCCAATTTCGTTTATGTGATTCCTCAACAACATAATGACGTAGAACAGACACATGAAAAGCATTATGAGTTTTATGCAGGTGGGGTGGCAGTACAAGACGATAGGCAAAGGGTCCAATTTTCTCTTGGATTTTGAATGGTCCTATAAATCGAGGTGACAACTCTGTCCCCTTCCCGAACCAAATGGTACTCTTATTAGGCTTGATACGAATGAAAACCTGATCTCCCACTTTATAACTTCGATCAGTCCTGTGTGCATCTACATAACTTTTTTGTCTATCTTGTGCTTCCTTTAGTCTCTGACTAATCTGAATTACATGTTCCTCCATATCTTGAATCAATTATGGCCCAACTATTACTCAGTCTTCTAAACTCTCCCAACTCAACGATGTTCTGCATGGCTTTCCATACAAAGCTTTGTAGGGTGGCATTCCAATGGAGCTATGAAAATTGTTATTATAGGCGAACTCTAACAAAGGTAGGTACTTCTCCCAATGGGTTTTATTATCCATAACATACATCCTAAGCATGTCTTCCATAACCTGATTTACTCTCTCATTTTGCCTATCAATTTCTAGATGATAAGTTGTGCTTAAGTTCAACTGAGTCCCCAACGCTGATTGCAAACTTGTCCAAAACCTAGAAGTGAATCTGGACTCCCTATTTGAAATGATCTTCTTAGGTATCCCATGCAAATGGATGACCTCACTTACAAACACACGTGCCACATCAGTGACATCATAAGTGGCTCTAACCGGAATAAAATGAGCACTCTTGTTCAACTTATCAACTATCACAAGAATGACATTGTGTCTATGAGATGTGAGTGGCAACCCCACAACAAAATCCATAGAATTGACTTCCCACTTGGACATAGGAACATCATGTGGTTGTAGGAGACCTGCCGGGTGATGGTGGTCGACTTTCACTTGTTGACACTCTAGGCACTTGGCGACGAAATGGACTACCTTGCGCTTCATGCCTACCCAGAAGAAGAGATTCATCATGTCTGCGTACATATTCTTCACACCTAGATGCACACAATAAAGTGCTCTATGGTATTCCTTTAGTATGATTCTTTTAATATCCCCACCTTTATGGATGTACATCCTTCCTCGATATCTTAATAGTTCGTCTCCTTCCAGACTATATCCTTCATACTTTGGATCTCATTGCCTCCCACTCTGGAGGTTTGAAGTAACCTTTAAATACCAACTGTCTCCATGGAGTTGCGTCAACACACGTTCCCTCAGATTGAATTTTAAGGGTACCAAGGAGAAGACACGTGGTCTCCTACTCAAGGAATCTATGACCACATTCTCTTTTCCCTTGATATATGAAATACAAAAATCATACTCACTCATGAATTCACTTCATCAACTTTTCCTAGCATTCAGATCTCTTTGAGTGAAGGGATGTTTTAAACTTTGATGGTCTATTTTGAGCTCAAAGTTTCTCCCTACTAGATAGTGCCTCCAATGTTTCAGAGCTAGCATTACAGCTACCAACTCTAAATCATGAGTAGTGTAAAGTTCCTCGTGTTTCTTCAACTTCCTTGATGCATAAGCTATCACTCCTCCATCTTGCATTAGCACGGTCCCCAACCCTTGCTTTGAGGGATCTGTGCAGACTGTGAAGTCCTTTTCCATATTCAACACTCATAGAATTGGCGCACTAGTTAGTAACCTCTTAAGCTTGATGAATGCACTATCACATTATTTTGTCCCTTCATACCTAAACCCCTTGCGCTGCAAAAGGGTGATTGGTTTCTCTATTTTAGAGAAACCTTCCACAAATCTCTAATAATAACCTGCTAGCCCCATGAAGCTTCTTAAGAATTTATCGGCACTGGCCATTCCATAATGGCCTTTACCTTTTCTGGGTCCACGAAGATTCCTTCTCCGGAAATGATATGACCTAAATAGTGAATTTCTTTCTGGAAGAAGGAGCATTTCGACAACTTCCCATACAATTTGTTCTCTCTAAGGAAGGAAAACACCACTCGCAAGTGTTCCTCATGTTCTCTTTCTTTCTTGGAATAGATGAAGATATCATCTAAAAAGACTTGTACAGAGCGGTCTAAGTACTTCCGAAATACACCATTCATAAATCTCATTAATAATGTTGGCGCATTGGTCAATCCGAAAGGTACTATGACGAATTCGTAATGACCAAACTAAGCTCGAAAGGCAGTTTTAGGATTATCGCCCTCCTTAATCCTTAAATGGTGATACCCTGATCACAAATCAATTTTTGAGAATACCGCTGCTCCTTTCATATGATCAAAGAGATCATCTATTCGTGGCATTGGGTACCTATTTTTCACTGTAGCACGATTCAAGTCCCTATAATCTATACACAGTCATACATAACCATCCTTCTTCTTCACAAAAATTACTGGTGTACCCCAAGGTGAGACATTGGGCCTTAATAGCCCTAAGTCAAGTAGCTCTTTAACTGCATCTTCAACTCACAAAGTTCTAGCGCTTTCATCCTATATGGAGTCTTGGAAATTGGTTATGCACCAGGTTTTAGGTCAATAGTAAAATCAAGCTCCCTCTTAGGATGTAACTCTGGTAACACGTTCAAAAAAACATCTTTAAACTCTACAAATACTGGGTATCGATCCAAGGAGGGTCCTTTCCTTTCATTCACTACTTCCACTACATAAATTCGACACCCTTGCCTCATGCACCACTTAACCTTCATAGTTGAGATAAAGTGTAGAGACACCTTTCTCCGTACACTGTGGATATCTACTGGCTTTCCTTCATCATCAACACAAAGAACCCTTTTTGCGAAACAGTCTACCATAGCTTGATGGGATTCTAACCAATCCATTCCAATGATTAGTTCATACGTCCCAAGAGAAGTGATGTATACCTTCAACCTGGTAGTACACACTCCCAAGTTTACTAGACAATTATCAACGTTAGGTCCTACCTCTTGTTTTTCCCCTGAAGCCATCTCGACTTGTTTAAAGTCATCATACTCGTAGGCTGCCAACCCACTCTTTTCTAATGCAGCTGGTGAAATGAATCTATCTGTAGCACCAGAATCAAATAAAATTTTAACATTGAAATGATTTAGTGTACCTAACGACTCTACCACCGTGGATTGATGTTCTATCTAGTGATTATTAACTGTTGCATAAATCTGGTGGCTACCACTTGCTCTTCCCATCAGGGCCTTTCCTTCTCTATGCACAAATCCTTCTTGCAACTCTAGGCATTCGTGTTGGTAATGAGGTCCTCCACACCCCAAATATGTAACATGATATGGAACCTATGCACCACTCTGTGATGGTCTCTGAAATGAGTTCCTTCCCCTGGAACCCCTGCCCATACTAGTTGCTCCCTGAGAAGGTCATGAACCTGTCTACGTTGTTGGTGATGAATGGAATGTTGCACTCGCTTCCATTGAAATACCTGAGGAAACTGTCCTTGGCACGACCCTATTACCGTAAGGAAGTGGCCTAGAGCTCCCTCCCCTGGGACCTAGAGAAGGTCCTAGGGGCCTTCCCCATGAATCCAAGATGATGCGAAAAGGTCGATCTCGTAACTCCATTTAAGTTCATGTGTTCATATGCATAACGTGCATTTTCAACAAATTTCGCTACTAAAGATAGTTTCCAAATCCACACCATGGCCCTTATCTTAGGGTTTAACCCATAAACAAAGCATTCTTCCTGTCGTTGATCATTATCCATGTATGAAACATATTTGACCAATTCCATAAACCTGATCTCGTACTCTTCCACGGTCCTGTTTCCCTATACTAGAGCATGAAATGATCCCACCTGTTGTTCCTCATAGTAAGCTAGTAGATATTTCCTTCAGAACCTCTCCTCAAAAAGTTCCCAAGAGATAGTGTTCAGGGTAAGGTGCAATTGCCTCTCCAGGTTTCCCCACCAGTTCAGGGCACTGTCCCTTAACTAAAATATTGTTATTTTCTCCTTTGGTGTGGAAGCATAGTCTCTTAAGGCGAAACATCATGTCATCCCTTCCAACCATGCTTCTGCATGTTCACTGGCATGAGCCTCGGTGAACTCTAGAAGTTTGATCTTCTACTATTGTCTAGTGATGTTATCGGGTGGAGGCCCTCCCCCTAAATCCCTTGACACTTCAGGATTACCCGTTCCGGATGGTGGGGGCTCCACTTCGATCCCTGCTGGCTGACACCCCTTTAAAGTCTCATTTATGGCCTCTAAACAACGTAGGATGAGATCTAGTTCAGGAAATGGTGTTGGTGGTGTTGGCGGTCTCTGCGTCGATGCCCCCCTGCCTTGATTTCCTCGAGTCCTAACCATCCTATATAAATGAATCTGCATCAACCAAAAGTTTTTTAGGGAGAGTCTAGGTAATTTGCATTTGCACAACTTAAACTTGAAAACAAAGGGTTAGGCGTAAGTTTTTTTTTACTTGTCTGTAAATAGACGTTACTCTCTTTAGGGAAAGTGGCTAGGTCAGGGTCAAAATCCTCTAAGCTCGATGTCTTTGCCTAAGAAAACTACTGACTCCCTCGCCTGGTAGTTATGCTAGCATCGCACCACACTCACCAATTACTCTAACTTACCTTCCTAGTGCGCATGAAGTCCCCTCCCGCTTATCTTGGTCTAAGTCTTTAAAAAAA
>SNQJ01S0031736.1:81457-98194 GCA_010110895.2 Picea sitchensis
GATTCTCATTCACACAATATGTCGCATCATATCCATCATCATCAATAACAATTAGACATTCATAGAATTTACATTCACAAAGTAGATCGCATCATATCCATCATCATCAATAATATTTAAACATTCATAAAATTTACATTCTCACAATATATCGCATCGTATCCATCATTATCCAAATACATTTAAACATTCATAAAATTTATAGGCCTTAAAAGTTCAACTGTATCATTTAATAGTTTCACTTGTGAATAGAAAATAAAAGTGTGTAGGCCTCAGGTAATCTTGGTTGTCTAAGTCAAAAGGTGGAGTTACATACACCCAACCTTCGAGAAACATATTCTCGAGGTGGTCAAAAAAGTAAGGGATAGTCTCGTCATAGTGTCTCGGCGTCTTCCCAAGTAGCAGATCCTGGACTATACTTGTCCCATTGGACCTTAACTTGGTCTACCAGATGGTTCCTGAGCTTTCAGACTCTACAGTCCAATATGCATAATGGTTCTACCGTGAGATTTCCCTCGTCCAATACCTGCAATTCCTTCCAATTTATCTTATGTGATTCATCAACAACATAATGACGTAGAACAGATACATGAAAAACATTATGAGTTTTCTGCAAGTAGGGTGGCAATACAAGATGATAGGCAATGGGTCCAATTTTCTCTTGGATTCTGAACAATCCTATAAATCAAGGTGACAACTTTGTCCCCTTCCTGAATCGTATGGTACTCTTATTAGGCCTGATATGAATGAAAACCTGGTCTCCCACTTTATAACTTCGGTCGGTCTTGTGTGCATCCACATAACTTTTCTGCCTATTCTATGCTTCCTTTAGTCTCTACCTAATCTGAATCACCTGTTCCTCCATCTCTTGAATCAATTATGGCTCAAATATTACTCGGTCTTCTAATCTATCCCAACTCAATGACGTTCTTCATGTCCCTCCATACAAAGCTTCGATGGGTGGCATTCCGATGGAGCTATGAAAACTGTTATTGTAGGCAAACTCTACCAAAGGTAGGTACTTCTCCCAATGGGTTTGATTATCCAGACCTGATTTACTCTCTCGTTTTTCCCATCTGTTTCAGGATGATAAGTTGTGCTTAAGTTCAACTAAGTCCCTAATGCTAACTGCAAACTTGTCCAAAACCTAGAAGTGAATCTGGAGTCCCTATATGAAATGATCTTCTTAGGTATCCCATGCAAACGAATAACATCACTTACAAACACACGTGCCACATCAGTGACATCGTAAGTGTCTCTAACTAGAATAATAACTCTTGGTTAACTTATCAACTATCACAAGAATAACATTGTGTCTATGAGATGTGAGTGGCAACCCCACAACAAAATCCATAGAAATGACTTCCCACTTGGACATAGGAACATCATGTGTTTGTTGGAGGCCTGCCGGGTGATGGTGGTCAGCTTTCACTTGTTGACACTCTAGGCATTTGGCGATGAAATGGACTACATCGTGCTTCATGCCTATCCATAAGAAAATCTTCCTCATGTCTGCATACATCTTATTCACACCCGGATGTGCACAATAAAGTTCTCTATGGGCTTCCTTCAGTATGATTCTTCGAATATCCCCTTTTTCAGGGATGTACATCCTTCCCCGATATATTAAGAATCCATTTTATTCCAGACTATATCCTTCATACTTTGGATCTAATTTCCTCCCACTCTAGAGGTTTGAAGTAACCTTTAAATACCAACTGTCTCCTTGGAGTTGCGTCAACACACGTTCCCTCAAATTGACTTTTAAGGGTACCAAGGAGAAGACATGTGGTCTCCTATTCAAGGCATCTGCGACCACATTTTCCTTTCCCCTGATGTATGAAATACCAAAATCGTACTCACTCATAAACTCACGTCATCGCCTTTGCCTAGCATTCATATCCATTTGAGTGAAGAGATGTTTTAAACTTTGATGGTTTGTGCCTCCAAAGTTTCAGAGCTAGCATTACAGTTGCCAATTCTAAATCATGAGTAGCTTAAAGATCTTTGTGTTTCTTCAACTTCCTTGACACATAATCTATCACTCCTCCATCCTACATTAGCACGGCCCCCAACCCTTACTTTGAGGAATCCATGCAGACTGTGAAGTCCTTTTCCATATCCAACACTCGTAGAATTGGCGCACTAGTTAGTTACCTCTTAAGCTCGATGAATGCACTATCACATTCTTCTGTCCATTCATACCTAACCCCCTTGCACTGCAAAGTGGTTATGGGTTTTTCTATTTTTGAGAATCCTTCCACAAATCTCCGATAATAACTTGCTAGCCCTATGAAGCTTCTCACCTCATGGGAATTTTTTCGTCACTGGCCACTCCATAATGGCCTTTAC
Organism: Picea sitchensis; assembly: GCA_010110895.2. Lineage (NCBI taxonomy): Eukaryota > Viridiplantae > Streptophyta > Pinopsida > Pinales > Pinaceae > Picea > Picea sitchensis. The sequence goes on from SNQJ01S0031736.1 coordinate 83,810, forward strand.
CTTTTTTGGGTCCACAAAGATTCCTTCACCGGAAATGATATGAATTAAATAGTGGATCTGTCTCTGGAAGAAGGAACACTTTGAAAACTTCCCATACATTTTGTTCTCTCTAAGGCAGGACAACACCACTCGTAAGTGTTCCTCATGCTCTCTTTCATTTTTGGAATAGATGAGGATGTCATCTAGAAAGACTTGTACAATACGGTCTAAGTACTTCTGAAATACTCTGTTCATGAGACTCATCTATTCACGACATTGGGTACCTATTTTTCACTATAGTATGGTTCAAGGCCCTGTAATCTATACACAGTAGTAAGGAACCATCCTTCTTCTTCACAAAAATTACTGGTGTGCCCCAAGGTGAGACACTGGGCCTTATTATCCCTAAGTCCAGTAACTCTTTCATCTTCATTTGCAGCTCACAAAGTTATGACGCTGTCATCCGATACAAAGTATTGGAAATTGGTTATGCACTAGGTTTTATGTCAATAGTAAGATCAAGCTCCCTCTCAGGAGGTAACCCTGGTAACTCGTTCGAGAAAACATCCTTAAATTCTGACAATATTGGGTACTGATCCAAGGAGGGTTCCTTCATTTCATTCACTGCTTCCACTACATATAGTTGACACCCTTGCCTCGAGCATCACTTAACCTTCATAGTTGAGATAAAGAATAATGACACCTTTCTTCGTACAACCTATATCTCTACTGGTATTCCTTCATCATCGACACAAAGCACCCTTTTTGTGAAACAATCTGCCAAAGCTCGATGAGCTTCTAACCAATACATTCCAATGATTAGGTCATATGTCCCAAGAGCAGTGACGTATACCTTCAACCTAGTAGTACACACTCCCATGTCTACTATACAATTATCAATGCTAGGTCCTACCGCTTGTTTTTCCCTCGAAGCCATATCGACTTGTTTAAAGTCATCGTGCTCGTAAGCTTCCAACCCACTCTTTTCTAATGAAGATGGTGAAATGATACTATATGTAGCACTAGAATCAAATAAAATATTAACATGTATACTATTTAGCGTACCTGATGACTCCACCACCATGGATTGATGTTATGCCTGACGACTATTAACCGCTGCATAGATTTCGTGGCTGCCACTTACTCTTCCCATTGGGGCCTTTCCTTCTCTATGCACAAATCCTAGTTGTAACTCTGGGCAGTCACGCTGGTAATGGGGTCCTCCGCATCCCCAATAGGTAACATGGTATTGAACCTATGCACTATTTTGTGACTGTCTCTAAAATGAGTTCCTTCCCCTAGAACCCCTGCCCCTCCTAACTTCTCCCTTAGATGGTCGTGAACCTTCCTGCGTCATTGGTGATGCACGGGATGCTACACTTGCTTCTATTGAAATCCATGCAACTACTATCCTTGGTGCAACTCTATTACCATATGGAGGTGTCCTTGAGCCCCCTCCCCTGGGAGATGTCCTAGGGGCCTTCCCCACGAATCCAGGACGATGCGAAAAGGTCAGTCTCATACCTCCAGTTAAGTTGATGTGTTCCTCTGCATAACGCGCATTTTCCACAACTTCTACTACTGAAGACGGTTTCCACATCCACACCATAGCCCTTATCTTAGGGTTTAACCCATAGACAAAGCGTTCTTCCTGTCGTTGGTCATTATCTATATATGAAACATATTTGACCAATTCCATAAACCTATTCTCATATTCTTCTACGGTTTTGTTTCCCTGTACTAGAGCATGAAACGCTCCTACCTGTTGTTCCTCATAGTAAGATTGCAGATATTTCCTTCAGAACCTCTCCTCAAAAAGATCCCAAGATATGGTGTCTGGGGTAAGATGCAGTTGCCTTTCCAGGTTGCCCCACCAGTTCAAGGCACTGTCTCTTAGTTGAAAAATCACTATCTTCGCCTTTGAGGTGGACGCATAGTCTCTTGAGGCAAAACATCTTGTCATGCCTTCCAACCATGCCTCGGCATGTTCAATGGAACGACCCCCGACAAACTCTGGAAGTTTGATATTCTGCAGTTCTCTAGTGATGTCTTCGGGTGGAGGTCCTCCCCCTGAATCCCTCGACGCTTCTGAATTACCCGTTCCAGATGGTGGGGGCTCCACTTCGATCCCTATTGGTTGATGCCCCTTTAAATTCTCATTTATGGCCTCCAAAGAGCGCGGTATGAGAGATAGTTCAGGCGATGGTGGTGGTAGTGCTGGAAGTCCCTACGACGATGCCCCTCTGCCTTGATTTCCTCGAGTCCTAACCATCCTGTGTAATTTAACCTACATCAGCCAAAGTTGTCATGGTGAGTTCAAGGACATTTCACATTTGTGCAACTTAAACTAGAAAACAGGGTTAGGCGTAAGTTTTTTTTTACTTGTCTGTAAACAGAAGTTACTCTCTTTAAGGGAGGTGGCTAGGTTAGGGTTAAAGCATCTAAGATTGATGTCTTCAACTAAGAAAACTATTGACCCTCTCCCTGGTATTTACACTAGCACTGTACCATACTCGCCACAGTGCATCAAATCCCTTATATGGTGCTTTCTATTATACCCCTATTCTACCCTGACTATTTCCCATAACTTGCATCAAACTCCCGCTACTCTACAAGGACTTTTAACCTGTAAATTATAAAGTTACACTATTACATTCATTAATCAAGGGGATATATATATTTGATTAATAATAATAGGTTTCAAACCCATTATTAACATTAAAATTTTCAAAACCCATTATTAACATTAAAATTTTATAATGTTAATATCTAAGCAGTACAAATGATCCCTTGCGGGCTTGCGCATTTCGGCTTTGGATATGTGGAATGGAATGGTTAATTTTGAGCTTGGTTCAAATGGTTGTGGGCATGGAACTCGGTGCTTGGTTAAATTGGATAATGGGAGGTTATACTTCAGGATAGTACTTTGTTGCTATTGATAATTAATTAATTTACATATGAATTTATTTTGTAAAATCGATATGTGTGGCATGTTGGTGTTTGGTCATTTCTTAAGGCTTGAGCTTGTAGGGTTGTGGGTTCAAAACCCATGGACTCAAACTTATATATTTTTATATAACCTTGTTATTATTATATATATATATATATATATATATATATATATATATATATATATATATATATATATATATATTATAATTAACATTTTTTTAATATAAAAAAAAAAAAAAAAAAAATTATACGATCTATATATAAAAAAAAACGTAATTTAAAAAAAAAATTAATAAAAAATAAAAAATTTATTAAATAAGAGAAATTTTAAAAGGAATAATAAAAAAAATAAACAATTTTTATTTTTTTTATTTGAAGTCAGGCATCATGGGTGCATGAGGTCCACGTGCCCTTCCCTCACCACGCTCATTCCCAACCCTACATGCCTACCTAAACAAACCCTAAACTATCCTCAACCCTAACGCTCCATCATTGTTGCCTATCTCACTATGAAAATGCACCTTGGGCTTCTCCCTCTCTGCTACTGTGGTAGAGCTATGGTAATGGTTGCAATCTCCTCCCTTATGGATTAGAGTTGGTGATAGTGGTGCCCTCTCATGGGATGCTCGACTACCCTACATTTTTTTTTTTTATCTCTAGCTAGACCTGCGGGCTAGGTGCTTGGTTACGGTGACTCGTTATTTTTTGTTTTGGTTGTGTGTGTGGTTGCAGGTCACGTGGATGAGTTATGTAAACAAAGGCTCCCCCTTGGGCTTCTCCCTCTCTGTGAAATGGTCTGATGTTTGGAATAATTTAAAAAAATTTGCAAGGAAATGCATTCCCGCAGTCTCTGTATTCTCTGTAGTCTTTTGGCACGTAGTCCAAAAGACTTACACTCCTTGTGGGCTATCTCCTTGGTGGCTTTGAATTTGTGGTGTGACTTAACAAATGGGTGTTTGGTGAAGCTCCTAGGCTTTGAATTGTGTTTTTAGGCACAAGTATTTGATGGACTTCTAGTTTTTTTTTTATATCTATGACACTAGGGTTTGTGTATTGTTTTGTTTTTGTTTATGAAGTTGCGTGTTTGGAAAGCTGTTGGACTATTGTGAGTATGATGAAGTGAGTGTAGAATACCCACTTGTGCTTGGCTTTAGTGTTGGCATTTTCTTGTGACCTGCGTTGTGGTCGCATGCCTGACTCATTTGTTGAAATAGTTCCTAGACTTGGTCGGATGCCCCTCTTGCGACCTTGCATTCCCTCTGGTGCTTTGGTCGGTGGTTGGGCTTTAACGCGGGCTCCTCCCATACAATTTCATATGCGTGGTGCATGATTTTGTCCCTTGCGGGATCCTCCCTTGATCTTGGCTTGGGCTTTGGTATGAGGGCTTGGTTCTTTTGACATGTAGTGCATGGGAATTTATCCCCTCCTCCTCGTGGCGTGGTTTGGCGCTTGTGTGTTGGCTAGGTTCTGCAGGATGAGTTATGTGGCATGGTCTCATGAGCTTGGAGATTGGTTTGACCGCTAACTTTACTCTTTTTATTTTTCTATTTCCTAGCCGTGCATATTTCCTCGTAAGTTGAATGCAATACATGTAACTGAATGAACAATGGATTTTATGCATATGTCTGGTGCTTGCGCTTGTCTTCAGTGACTTGTTTGTTGACTTGTGGTACTCCGTGCATGTGTTGTTTGTGGCCTTTGGTGCCTACGGCTCCTTCCCGTGGCTCAGTGCATGGTCTGTGGCTTGGCTTTTTTTTTTTTTTTTCATTGATTTTAAAGAAGATAATGGATTACATTTTCAAGGAACATTACTATTAGATGCCAATATTAGTTGTTAATTGTATTTCCATATGATAAAACCGAATCCCATTGAAATAACATAAAGTTGGACCAATGTATAAATGCTCAGGGATTTGTTAGTGTATCTGTGGAAAAATTAGAGTATGCTCTCTAAGTCTGGAGCCTTTGCCAGTCTTTACAGTGTACCGAGAGTAAATAAAATTTTGATACTCTACAGAAAAAAAAGGAAGTTGTCATATACCTTGTGCTCTCTAGCGATACAGAAGTGTTTAAGACACTCAAAATCCACCTTGAGGCTAGAACTAGAAACTTTAATAGCAATGTATATTTTTTCCTCTTTTTAATGTTGATTTGTTATGTACTTGTTAGATTTCCAGTCATGTAATGTTATATGCCCTAATGAATGCATCAACTCTAGAAGTGATAGCATGGTTCAAGGACTGTTTGACTATGCTCCGAGGACCATCCAGTTTGGTGGTGTTACATTTTGGAGCATAATAAAATACCACAGAATCATAGCATCTCCAAGGCCATTTGCAAGCTGATGGACTATTGGAGTTTTCTTTTGGGGTCAGGTCATTTGCTTATGAACTCATAGCTCATAACACCCTCATCGGTCATATACTGGTAAATCTTGGGTTGATTTAGAAAATAATATTAGGATTTCCTTACTGCAGGGAAGAATTTCAATTATTTATTTTATTTTATTCTCCTTGAATTTATTCATCTCCTTCATTGCCTTGTAGGGAGTTCTACTGACCGTGTTGAGCATGGATAATGGAATATTACAATAAGTTCTTTGGGGATCTTGGTTCTTTGGCCTATTGACATTTATTAGTTGATTCTAAGTTTTCCTCTAACGACAGACTATCTTAGTTCTTCAAAGGCCTAAACCCGTCTAGGTGATTTGCGGGTATTACATTTTCCAAATCATTCTCAAATCTGCACTGTGGTAACTTACTTTGAGTCCTTGAATGTTTTTAGGGTTGTTTACAGGACACATAGGTTAGCTTCCAAAGTCAAGAGGATGGGTAGGTAGGTGGGCCTTTGATCCCATATTTCAAACTAAGGCTCTGATACCATGTGTAAGGTCTCTATCCCCACAGAGCTTTATAAAACACACGCTAAAATAAAGAATAAAGAAAAATGTATCCGGTACAATTTCGTCATTAACTTATAATCATTGATTATTTAGCATAAATTAAATTTATGAACAACATGAAAGTAAATTTAATTAACAACCACATAACACAACAAATTCATGAAATTACATACCTCTGTCTGATGCTAGTCTGATGCTATTTCTCCAACCTCTGTCTGTCCTTGCTGCTACTCTGCTCAACTCTGCCGAAAACCGAATCCTTCCTCCCTTCCAGCTAGGAACAGAGCCTATCTGGCTCCCTAGCTCCAGGATTTCGTGAGGATTCCTAGCCCCTGAGCCCAAAACTCCTAGAAACCTAGTGCACCCCTATAATAGTCCACCCAAACTCCATACCAAACTAGAAAATATAGTCCTTCTCTCAAAATAATGCTTCCTCTCCCCAACATTTCATAATCCCTCTCCCGAAGGCCTATGCCCCCTCATATCCTCCTCTCATTCACTGCCTCCTACCTTCCTTTAATGCCACACACCTTATCCCTCCATTTAATACCTTATCCCTCCATTCATTACCCTATCCCTCCAGTCAACACCGTATCCCTCCATTCAATGCCCTTTCCCTTCATACGTAAAGTTTTCTAATAATAAGTTAAAATTTATTAAGCCTTTAATTTGTTATCCAAACATTAAATGTGTTAATTATTCAATTAATTAATTAATCAACATATATTAAACAATAAATAAATAATATTATTAATAAATAATCATCATTTAACTAATACACATTAGGACAGTTAATTATTTAGTAAACAATACTTCATAAACCTTAAGCAACTATTTAACTAGGGTTGTTACATTCCTATATCCCACCTAGAGGCCATAGATCCCTTAGAGACTCTTTACGGTTATTAATAGCCTTATTCATGGCCATTGGGGTTGAAAAGGGTTTTTTAGGTCTTAAGGCCCTTCTTTTCCTTTCTCATCCATGTTATGTGTCTTAAGAGTAATTATTGTTATGTGAAACATACTAATGGCGCACATATTCCTAGTTGGAATCTTCATTCATGGACATTGATAAAAATAAAGAATTGTTTACGGCCTTAGGCCCTTGTTTTCCTACCTTGACTATGGAATAGGACTTGACTCCCATATGTGCTATGAAAAAACTCCTAATGGTGCCCAAATACCTCTCGAAGGTAAAATTTCCCTTACAAAGGATATGTTTTCTTGTTCAAGGTGTAGTTCATGACCCTTGATCTCAATAAGCTTTGTTTTGGGCCTAACATATTCCTTTTCCTCCCTTGGTCATTGTACATGCCCCAATACCCATTATTAATGTGAAAAATGTACTAACGACACTAAAGATACCCCTTAAAGGCCAAAAATTACATACACAAGTCTTTTGTGGTTGTTCAAGGGATACATCACAAAGATCAATATTGAGAAGAATCAAATAGGGTATAATCTCCTTATGTTGTTTCCCTAACCATGGGAAAGGCTCCAAGTTTCATATGTGGTGAAAAACACTTGCAAATGATGCCAATATTCAACCCAGAGTCCATATATTTGGTAAAGAATATTTGTGTGGTTGTTTAAGGCCTTGTTGATATCCATTGAGCCGGATAAGGTTTGTTTAGTACATAAGACCCTTATTTTCCTCCCCTATCCATGGTAGAGGTTTTGAGACCCATTTTTATTATTCAAAAAATATTAAATATTCCCCATGTTCCTAGTTGTAGGTCTTTTTCATGGACATTAACAGATGATTAGGGCATAAGGACCTTGTTTTCCTCCCACAACCATGGTATAGGCCTTAAATATCATATGTGATTCAAAAAACATCCTAATGGTGTTGGAGGCCAAATATCCCTTTATATGTTGTTGTTTGAGGCCTAGTTCATGGGCCTTGATATCAAGAACATTACTTTTATACCCAAGGTCATTTTTTTCCTTCCCTGTCCATGATATCAGCCCCAAGCCCTATTTGTATTGTGAAAATTATACTAATGGCACAAAATATCCCCCACGTAGACAAAATATCCCTTGCACAGATCTTGTGTGGTTGTTCAAAGGCCTATCATGAAGCTTAATCTAGAGAAGATTCAAAAAGGGAAAAAGAACCTTATGTTCCTTCCCTTACCATGGTTAATACCCCAAGAAGATTTTTTTTTATGTCCTAAATCCCTTTTGTTCATCCCTTTGCCATGGTAGAAGTTATGGGACCCATTCTAACTGTTCAAAACACACTAAAGTTACCCATATTCCTATCTAAAGGATTTATTATACAATTTTTAAACCTTTGAAATGAAACAATGCATACATATTCTTAATAAAAATAGAAAGAACAACAATTTTGCACACACACACACTATATATATATTTACCATGGAAACCATTAAGTGGAGAAAAAAACAAGCCTTATAGTTGCACCTTTATCTTCTTCCCTATATTAACTTAACCATTCACAATACAATATATAAGGATTTCATAGCATCCGAAACCCTAATCCATTAAACTGGATTATATTAGAACCATAATTCCTTATCCAAAATTAGATTACAAGGACCAAAAAACCATTATATGAAGAAAACCCAAATCAGGCCAAAAAGTGGACCAAAAAAACCCCAAAATATTTTGGTTGAGGGCCCCCTCCCTTGAACCTATGATAGGGGGTTCCTAGCAGCCCTCGTATGGCCCCGTTAGTGTAAGTGAATAAAATGTAGGGATATCCATGCAAAGAATATAACACACACAATATATCCATGCAAAGAATATAGCATGATAATTTTTTGTTTATGGCTTAAGGACCTTGTTATCCTTTGTTAGCAATGGAATATACCTTCACTCCCACATGTGGTGTGAAAATCCTCTTAATGGTGTCCATATGATAACTAGAGCCCAAAAATCCCTTACAAAGGATCTATGTCATTTTTATAGGCTTAGGTCATGGTACTTGATCTTGAGAAGCTTCCACTTACGCCGAAGGTCATTATTTTCATCCCTTTGCCATGGTATAGGCCTGGAGACCCATTGTTATTGTGAAAAACATACTAATTGTGATAAAGATACCACACAAAGGAAAAATATATCCTACACAAGTCTTGTGTGCTTGTTTGAAAACTACACCGTGAAGATCAACCCTAAGAAGATTCAAATAGGCGATCTGTTATTTCCTTGACCATGGTCAAGACCTTAAAACTACCAAGTATGTGCACAAAACCTACAAATGGAACTCATATACCACTTAGTTTCCATAGTTACCTTAAAGAGGATCTATACATTGGTTTGAGGTCTTTTTCATGGCCATTGATATTGATTTATTTTTTAGGGCCTAAGGCCTTTGTTTTACTCTTGTGCCCACTCTTAATTTGTAATACCTAGTAATTGTACCAATATTCCTAACCAAGGCCAAAGATTATTGTTCTAATCCTATGGTCATGCTTAAGACGCTGATACCAATTCCTAGTGTGAAAATCCTAGTAATGGTTCCCATATTTATAATCCAATGTGGGAAATTTCCCACAAAGGCCTCGTGTGGTGATGTTGTTTAGGTGTTAGAGGCCAGGGATTAAGGTTTATAGGGTTATGGATGAAGTGGTTAAAGTTTTTAAGTATTGAATTGAAGATTTTGGTAGTGTATAGGGTATAACCATTATATTGGGAACACATGTGCATTATGGATCACAATCATGTTATTATCATGCACATGTTTGTGTTAGGGTCTTGATTGACGTGATGCATAGATGTCATATTTTTACATATTCTTTTCCCTATTCCTAATCCTTGTTCACCTGCATATGGCCATGTATTATCCCGTTTTAATGTTTATGTTCAAGATTTAGGCCCAAAGTGTTTTCCATTTCATTACCCTTTATTAGGGACCTAACCCCTCACGTAGGTAGAATAATATATTCTGATGTAATAAATGTAAATATGAATAAGGCCAAGCAATACGGAATAATAAGTCCAATGTAAGAAGACCTAATAGAAGCTTCCTCTTCTAGAACGATATTCCTCTAGATAGTTCTTTTGATAGACATATTTAGTATAAATAGGATTTGAGGGTATGGGAACATTTTTCTTAGATATTATTGTAATAGAGCTCTCCTCTACTGGAAGTTCCGCCTCAAAGAGGCAAGTGAACATTGCTCTCAGTAATCAAATTTCTCTTTCTGGTGTTATTCTGGTATCATTTTGGTATCAATTTGGTGTTGTTCTGGTTATATTGTTGTTCATATTCCATTTCTATCTATTTATTTCTATTATGCATAATTTGTATATATGGAATATTACAAGTGGTATCAAAGCACCTTCCTTGGCAGAAAATTGTGGGTTAATTTTTTTCAGGGTAGAGACATATTCCGACGTCTTTAATCTACATATATCTTTCATTACACACATAAACCTGCATTCGAGGATTCATACATGTAGTAAATACAAGTGGTAATTAAGTGCACATCTATTGTCCACCCTTGTAACCCTTGTTAGTACCCCTTTGAGTGGTAGAGCATCAGACAACACCTGTATACAGATCGACGTAGATTTCCTGAATCCCTCCATATATAAATCGATCGGTTGCCTGAATTCTATAGTTCCACCAAGAACAACACTCAGGAATATACAATCTATTAGCTGGGTAGCCGGGTAATACAACTAAGGGCACAATCTAGCCTCCTTAGTTGTTTCCCTAAAATATTGGGTTGAGTACTATTGTTGGACCCGACATGTATATTAGAGAGCTATAACACATGGAAAACCCTTGTTTGTAGAACCCTTGAATACCTAACCTTTGGGGATGGAAACAAAAAATAGAACAGACAAGATCTATTGCCACACAACTGTGTTTCCTGCATTCGAGCTGCCAAATTACTACTAATTTCTTCCTGATTAAGCATTTGGGCATTTCATAACTGTAGTATTCTTCATATCAGAGTATAACTCCATAAGTGTTCCTGTTGGCACCATTATTTGAGACCTATTCCATAGAATTTCTCTCTTTTCCCTTATCGCATTCATACCTATCATTTTTCAGCAAATTGTTTGACCCCACCCGCCACTTTTCAGTTCCCTTTTCATCATGCCCATATCCATAGCCAAGACTTGGAAGCTCTCTTCAATACCTTGCACTCTCATTTCACAGAGACCCAACAAGATGTGAGACAACTCAATGCCAATATTGACACCATCAATAAAAACATTCATTCCTCCATCACCACCTCAATTGACGAACTCAAACAAGACCTCAAACAATAAATTACTACCCATCTTGAATCTGTCACTACGATGATATGCACAAAGATGCATATCCCTGCAAATCCTCCCTTATTTGACCCAACATTTCATACTGAAGTTGAAATTTCCTCTCATTCCCATAATTTTCAGCCCCATCACTTTCAACATGACCTACGCCTTTCGCGTGTGGATGTGACCAAATTTGATCGCTAAGATTCCACTGATAGGGTAAATCAAATGGAACATTATTTCTCTTTGTACGACATTACAAATGAGTTGACCAAACTCTAGTATGGTGTTATCCATCTAGATCAAGAATGTTGACAATGGTGGAAATGGAGAAAAAATGCCTACCAAGGGTATGTTTCTTGGACACACTTTATGGCAGAGTTTTATGAATGCTTTGACACTGACACTAGCCATTTAGGTTGTTTGACAAAGTTGAAACAATCTGGCACAGTGGAATATTTTATAGTTTCTTTTGAGCAATTGACTTTTCGTACAGAGGGAATGTCTGATGCTTTTTACTGTGAATGTTTTATCAGTGGCCTCAAGGATGAGATTCATGCCCATGTCCTCATGGCTTGGCCTCAGAGTTCTCTGGATGCTACTAAAATATCTAAGGAAGCACAATAGGTTGTCTTTTCAAAAACGAAAACCCTCATTTATTTCTCACACTAAACCAGTAAATCCCACTCCTCCTTCTACTCCACTAAAGATTGAAAAATTGACCAAGGCCAAAATGATTGAATGCCAACTCAAAGAAATTTGTTATAATTGTGATGAAAAAGATTTTCTAGGACAGAAGTGTAAGGAAAAAAATATTTTTATGGTCATCTCAGAGGATGTTTCGAAAGTGGATGTTGAGGCTCCCTTTATGTCCATGTCACCTGAAACCACTAACATAACCTCTCCCTCAGACCCTACCGAAGTAGAACCAATCATTTCCCTAAATGCTCTCACTATATTCTTTGCTCCCAAAACCCTCAAGATAATTGGTTACATCAAGCATAGGAAGGTCATCATTCTTGTTGATAGTGGAAGTACCCATAATTTTATTCACCGCTGCATTTCCTCAGAAACTAATTGCTATATCCATGAAGTCAATAATTTCAAAATCATGATTGCCAATGGTTGGTCCATGAAATGTGTAGGGAATTGTGAAAATGTGCATCTCTAAATTGGTGACTACTACCTGAAATCTCATATATTTTTTATCGACATGGGAGGTTGTGACATTATGTTGGGTGTAGAATGGATAAGGACTTTGGTTCCCATTCTCATGTATTTTAAGTAATTAAACATGAAATTCGACTAGGAGGGACAAAAATATAAGTCGAAGTAATCACTGTAGGTTCCACAAATATCACTAGTTCCCATCGCATGGAAAATCTGCTAAAATATGGTCATCCTGACATTATTTCCCAACTCCATGGCATACAATAAATTGAGACACCCTTTGTGCCACAGGACCTCCAATCCATCCTCTCTAAACATCAAGTTTTTTTTCCACTCCCTAGGGACTCCCTCCTTCCCATGGTTTTCATGATCATTCCATTCCCTTTGTCCCAGAAAGCCTTCCTCCCAATATTCGTCCCTATCATCACCCCTTTTCAAAAAAAAATGAAATTGATAAAATGGTTTAAGAACTACTCAACGCAGGTGTTATGCACCCTAGTACGAGCCCCTACTATTCTTTTGTGGTCATGTTCCTTAAGAAAGAAATTTATTGGCGCATGTGTCCTGACTTTCGCACCCTTAACAAACTCACCATTAAAGACAAATTTCCCATTCCTGTCATTGATGACTTCTTGGATGAATTGAGTGGTGCCTAGTTATTTACTAAAATTGATCTTTGTTCTGGCTACCACCAGATCCGTATGAAAGAGGCATACATTCCTAAGACTTCCTTTAGAAATCATGAGGGTCACTATGATTTTCGGTCATGCCCTTTGGCTTGTGTAATGCTCCCTCCACTTTCCAAATCCTCATGAATCATGTATTCCATCATTTTCTTCATAATTTTGTATTATTTTTATTTGATGATATCCTCATCTATAGAAAAACATGGACACACCATCTTTATCATGTGGATCGAGTTCTCCATCTACTCTCTCAACACCAACTTTTCCTAAAACAATCTAAATGTGATTTGAATCCCTCGAAAGTCAAGTACTTGGGTCATCTTGTTGGCAAGGTCGGCATCAGAGTGGATCCTAAAAATATTGAAGCTATGCAAGACTGGCCTCACCCAAAGAATCTCAAAATATTGCATGGATTTATGGGATTAAAAGGTTACTATCACAAGTTTTTTAAGAATTATGGAAGGATTGTGGCACCTTTCACTGCACTCCTTAAAAATAATTCTTTCACTTGGACTCCAATTGTTGCTCGGGATTTTCAAACCTTGAAGATGGCCATGTGCACCACTCTAGTCCTGGCCCTTCCTGATTTCACAAAGACATTTTTCCTAGAATGTGATGCTTTAGGGAAAGGAATTGGCTTTGTCCTTATGCAAGAGGGTTGGCCTTTGGCCTTTACTAGAAAACAATTGTTTAAGAAAAATTTGTGAAAATCAATATATGAAAAGGAAATGTTGGCTATTCTACATGTCGTTGATATTTGATGCCTTTATCTATTGGGGCAACGCTTCCAAATTAAGACAGATCATCAAATCCTCAAGTATTTTCTGGAACAACGCATTTCCTCCCTAGAGAAACAAAAATGGGTGAATAAGATCTTTGGATATGATTATGATATCATTTACAAGAAAGGAAAAGACAATGTGGTGGTGGATGCACTTTCCCTAAAATATGAAGATTAAGGGTCCCTTTTTTATCTCTCCTTTATTTTACTAGATTGGCTCCAAGCTATTCACTAGGAATGGCTACACGATCCCAAAAGTCTGCATCTGATACAACAATTGTAGTCCAATTATCTAGTTTCCCCAAGGTACTCTTGGCTCCATGATGAGCTTCGATACAAATGTCATTTGTATTTAAGTAAATATTCAAAAGTTAAATCCACGGTACTTTCTGAGCTTCATGCTACACCCACATCTGGGCACTCTGGGTTTATCAAAACCTATGACAGGGTCAAATGTTCTTTTTTTTTGGATGGTATGAAACAATATGTTTGTAATTTTGTGACTGAATGTGATGTGTTTCAACACAACAAGGGAGAAACAATCAAATCTCCTGGAACACTACAACCCCTTCTGATTCCACCTACTATTTGGAGGGACATCTCTATGGATTGTGTTGTAGGCTTACCTAAATCAGGAAATAAATCAATCATCATGGTGGTAGTTGATCATCTTTCCA
>SNQJ01S0031737.1:20753-32068 GCA_010110895.2 Picea sitchensis
TAAACCTCTGTAATATCATCTCAACATATTTTCTCTGATTCAACCAGAGTTTCCTATTTGTGTGATCTCTTTTAAACTCCATTCCCAGAATGAAGTTAGCAGCACCGAGATCCTTCATGTCAAATTTGGAGGATAGCTATGATTTCACCTCCTTGATAACATCCATGTTATTTCCTACCAAAAACATGTCATCACCATACAACACTACATAAATGAAGTGATTACCAACCTTCTTGGAATATACATAGTGATTAGCCCTGCTTCCTACAAATCCCAATCCAAGGATGTATGTGTTAAACTTTTGGTACCACATCGTAGGTGATTGCTTCAGACCATATAGTGACTTCTTTACCTTACATATCAACTCTTTATTTCCCTTCACTACAAAGCCTTCTAGCTACTTCATGTAGATTTCTTCTTCCATATCCCCATGTAGGAATGTTGTCTTCACATCCATCTGTTCCACTTCAAGATCAAAAGAAGCATCAATAGATAAAATAAATCTAATAGAAGTTAACTTAGCAACAAGAGAAAAAATATCACCAAAGTCAATTCCCTCTACCTGGGAATAACCTTCCACTACTAACCGAGCTTTGTATTTCTCCACTTTACCTTGTGCATTAAACTTCTTCTTAAACAACCATTTGCTACCAACATAATTTCTTCTAGATGGAAACTCAAATATATCCCATGCCTCATTCTTATCCAACACATCTATTTCTTCAACCATGGCCTTCTTCCATAGTTTACTATCCTCTGAATTCACTGCTTCCTTGACAGTTTTGGTATCATCATTAGTAATACATAAAGAAAAATTGGAACAGAAATCAGGTGGACTATACCGTTCTGGTTTCCTTCTTTCTCTCACTGATCTCCTCAATACTGGGGTATGAGGTTCTTCTTCTTCTTCTTCTTATTCTTCTTTTGCTTCCTCTTCTTTAGATGATTCAAATTTTGCATCATCCAACTCAAGCTCTATTTTCTCAGGTTCATCTTGCATTGGTAGGAATTCCTGTTTGGACACATCTTTTACCTCTCTGAAAACAACATCTCGACTGTAAACGGTTTTCTTGGTCTCTGGGTTTCAAAGATTATAACCTTTCACACCATCTTTATAACCAATAAAAATACATTTTTCAGCCTTTTTATCCATCTTACTTCTATTTTCCTTTGGAACATGTACATAAGCATCACAACCAAACACTCTAAGATGTTGAAGAGAGGGTTTCTTTCCACACCATACCTCATGTGGAGTTTTATCATCCAACGCTGATGAAGATGATCGATTGACCAAGTAACATGTTGTACCCACTGCCTCTGCCCAGAATTTTTTTCCTAACCCACCACTGTTGAGCATGCTCCTTGCTCTTTCCATCAATGTCCTGTTCATCATTTCTGCAACTCTATTCTCCTGAGGAGTGTATGTAGTAGTCTTCTACCTTGCTATACCACACTTCTTACAGAATTTTCCACAGAATTTTCCACCAGTATCATTTTTTTCATCTTGCATACCAAATCCTTCTTTCCCTTCACAACAAAGCCTTCTAGCTGCTTCATATATATTTATTCTTCTAGATCCCCATGTAGGAATGTTTTCTTCACATCCATCTGTTCTAATTCAAAATAAAATGCAATAGCAGCAGGCAACATAAATATTATAGATGTTAACTTGGAAACATGAGAAAAAATCTCACCAAAATAAATTCCCTCAGCCCGAGAATAACCATTTTCTACTAACCGAGCTTTGTATTTCTCCACTTTTCCTTTTGCATTCAACTTATATTTAAATACCCATTTGTTTCCAATGGGATTTCTTTCAGTCGACGACTCCAATAGATCCCAAGCCTCATTCTTATCAAAGGTTGCCATTTCTTTATCCAAGGATGTCATTTCTTCATCCATGGCCCTTTTCCATAGTTTTCCATCCTATTAATCCACTGCCTCCCTGACAGTTCTAGGATCATCCTGAAAAAGAAAATTTTTAATGGAAATTAGATGGAGTATACCTTTCCAGTAGCCTTCTTTCTCGAACCAATCTCCTCAATACTAGTGTATAAGGATCTTGTTCTTCTGACTCATGTTCTTTTGTAGAGTTTGATTCATCATCCTTTAAATCAAAATCTATTTTCTTTGGTTCTTCCTTACTTGGTAGGACTTCCTTTTTAAAAAAATCCTTCATTTCTCTAAATACCACATCTCATCTATACACAACATTCTTAGTTTCTGGGTTACAAAGATTATAACCTTTGAGACCATCTTTATACCCAATAAATATACACTTTTCAACCTTCTTATCTAGCTTAATCCTTTTTCCCTTTGGAACATGAACATAGGTCTCACATCCAAATGCCTTGAGATGTGTGAGAGAATGTTTCTTACCAATACATACCTCCTGTGGAGTCTTTCCATCCAGTTATGATGAGGGTGATTTTTTTACTAGGTAACATGTAGTACCCACTACCACTGCCTAGAATTCTTGCCCTAACACGACACCACTGGGCTTGCACCTTTATTTTTCCATCAGTGTCATGTTCATCCTTTATACAACTCCATTCTATTGAGGTGTATATGTAGTATTCTTCTACCTTTCTATATCGCACTTCTTACATAATTATTCAAATTCATTCTCGTACAACTCTCTTCCATTATATGTCCTCAACACCTTAATTATTTTCTCTATTTGATTCTCAACAAGAGCCTTAAACTCTTTCAACCGGTCAAAGTCTTCAGATTTCTTCCTGAGGAAATATATCCAAGTATTCCTTGAAAATTCATCTATAAATTATACATAGTACACATATTTTCTCAATGATGGAACCGAAATAGGTCCAAACACATTACTATGAAATAGTTGTAAAATTCCTTCTGCCCTCATTGCACCAGAGGGTAATGTTACCTAATTTTGCTTCAAATATACACAATGTTCATAGAAATCAAAATGCATAGAGTATTTAGACATACCTTCAACCATACCTTTACCATGTATTAGTTGAAGACCCTTCTCTCCTATATGCCCCAGTCTTTGATGCCACAACATAACCTTTTCTTTAGAGACTGTAGGATTTATTTCTTTTTCAACTCCAATATTAGGAATAATGGAACTATTACACCCATCACTAATAGTGCTTCATTGCATATCATACAGATTTCTAAACTGAACTCCCTTCAACAACACCATTGCTCCCCGAACCATCCTCCAGGTTTCCTTTTCAAATATTGGTTTTACCCTTGCATCGCCCATTTTTCTTACATAAATTAATTTTATGTCCAATATTCGGATTTGCATAACACTTGGTAGTCTTCTAATCCTTCCATATATGAGTCTCAACTTTACTTTTCCTTGACCTATGATTCTGTTTGTCGAGTCATCACCTAGGAAAACATTACCTCCATCATACCTTTCATATTCACAGAACCACTTCCTATGGGAATTCATATTAAAGGATGCACATGAGTCAACCAACCATGCCTCATTATCTTCATGTGTTCTTGAAGAAGCCAAGTAGACATACCCTCCTTCTTCCTTGGAATTATTTTATTCTATAGAAGGAGATTCTTCAGATCCCTTCTTTTTCTCCACTTTGGATCTACACTTCTTCTTGTAGTGCCCTTCTTTTCCACATCTCCAACATACCTTTACAAACTTTCTGTGAGACTTATATTTTCCCTTAGACTTAGATCTCCCACTTGAAGACTTAGATATATTTCTTTCCTGGGAGCATACTCTTGCAAATAATGCATCTGGGCTATGTCCTTCCATGTTCTTCCATCCCATATCCTCCGACAACAAGAATGAGACCACTTCATCAAGCATCAAGGCAGTTGTATTACTACCTACGGCGAGAACCAGACTATCCCACGAGTCCAGTAAAGATCAAAATAAATTGATACTCTTGTCTTCATTTGAAATTTTAATCTCAACAGATACTAACTGACTTATCACAGTATTGAAGGAGTTCAAATTCTCTACCACCAAGTCTCCATCTCTAATCCTCAGGTTACACAACATATTTCTCAAGAATAGTTTATTTACTAGGGACTTATACTGATACAACTTCCCAAACTTATCCCATAAATATTTGGTTGTAGCGTCCTCTTACACATTAAGTAATATTGAATCTGAGAGACACACTTGGATTGTGCTCTTCTCCTTTCGATCTAAACTTTTCTAGTCATTTGTTGAATTTCTTGTAGGTGCAGTACCTGGATCCACCATGATCCACTGATATTTTTCCACCAACATATCTTCCATCTTAAGCTTCCACAACTCAAAACGTTTCCCATTAAACTTCTCGATCTTCATTTTTGAACTACTCTCCATTTCTTGTCACATGAAAAATCAATACCATAGATCTCCCACAGTAACAAGGCTTATCACTGTCTCGATCCAAACCCTTGATCACAAAGGCGCTCCCCTAAAGCCAACAAATCTTATATACCAAATATATATTTTAACTTTGTACAATATTTTATTGCAAATAGATTTTCAATAAAAGAACAGAAAAGATACAATGACAAATACACACATCACATGGAGATTTTTCCCCTGGAAACCCAAACCGAGAAAACTAGCATATTCTATATTCATTCATTGTGATACATTGTTTACAATACAATATACATATAGGAGCCAATGACATCCAAAACTCTAATCCAATGACTTGGATTAGTCAACAACCCTAATTCCTTAGCCAAAAATAGAGAACCATAAGCAAAAACTACGTCGAAAAACCACTCAATAATGGACATGAAAATCGAGGAGACACAAAAAAACGAGGCAAACAATGCAACACATTTCCCTAGGAAAAAAAATTCTTGAGGGCGCTACCCCTGAAGTGGGGGCCTAACAACCCCCCTCAAACCCCCCACGCGCCAAGACTTGGCTAAATCATTGGGAATAAAGGAAGAAATTATGATATTAAAAACATTATTCAAGATAAATTTAAGGAAATTATTTGGTGTGAGAATGAATTAGAGGATAGCAGAGAAAACGATACTATAAGGAGGTGATTAAACCTACACTTAAGATCAAAAGTATATCTAGGTTTTGACTAGCATAAGGAAGAGAATCAATATTTCTAAAATAAGAACTAATCATGATTTTCATAGTGAAAGTGGATGTTCAACAATTCCCAAAAATCCATGGTAGGAATGAATCTACCACCTTTGTGACACCGGGTTGAAGATGAAAAACACTTTACCCAAATTATATCTCAATTTTAAAATATTTGTCACAATAGTGATCTTCCTAACCTTCTTAAGGTGGAATAAACCATCATTATCAAATAAGGCTATTTCTATTTTTACATTTCAAATTCTATAATAAAGATTTTTTTACTATAATATAGTTGGCATAATTTGTAGATCTTTTCAAAGATATTTGAGACATGAACTTTGTCAACTTGAATAATCAAAATTAAATACAAATTATTTAATAAAAAAATCACATTTTATTATTCATAAAATAATACTCGACCATTTTCATAGAGATTTCTGAACTTTCAATTAATAAATCAATTCTTTATTATGCAGAGATTGACAAATGACCAAGATCAAAATATATTAGAATTTTTTAAAAACAAATCTTTCTCTTCCTTATCCTTAAAACTACTAATTGCCCATTCAATTACAATAACGATTACTAATCAGGAAGGACCTGACAAATTTGAATCTATAACCTATTAGCTTCTTTATAAACAAGGTTGCATGGCAGTGTAGTCCCTTTCGGATTGAATTGGGATAGGAAATGGTAGCAGAGGCATATGGAAACTGCACCGCAGATGTGGCAAGCAGCATGAAGCACGGGTGGTATCTGTGCATAAAATGACATGTGGCCTCTAGAACCCCATTTATTTTATGAAAGCATATAACAGAATACAGTGTGTGCATAGTGGAAGATAAAAATTTATGACGACACAAATATGAAAGCAGATAAAAAAGAAATTTAGTTTGAAATATACTAAATAAGTTACAAGTTCCTGGAAATTTAAATGCATTTGTCATATAGATTGGTGAAAGATAAAAATGTATGAGGACATAAATATAAAAGGAGAAAAAGAACAGTTTTATTTGAAATATATCAAAAAATAAAGTCTGTTACATATTCCTGGAAATTTCAATGCATTTGTCATATAGACTGGGATTGGGGCTCTCACTGACCATAAGAGAAATATGTACAAGAAACAGGACTGTAGAAAGAAGAAGTGGGTGATGGTAGAGTGGAATACTTGGAATTTGTTTTTTGAAAGGTATCGGTCTTTGGATAGACATTTCTATTTAAAAGAGTGGAATAACTGGCTTGATAAACAAAACAAGATATGATCAGTAGACTTACAGTGATGGTACATATGACCCCTTTTTCTATTTTCTTGCAGATGCCTTTTCATTGATATTGTCAACGACTACTGGAATCATGGAAAATTCATGTTGCCTTTCGTCAGTGGCCTGGTTCAATTCCCTTTCAAGCCATTCTTCAATGTAGCCTCTCATTGGGGCGACGTTGATCTCATTCCGGATTTTTATGTTGAAAAGTTCATTGTCTAATTCCCCGAAGTCAATAGAAAGATTACGCAGAGCCTGATCAATTTACTCATTCTGTACTGAATAGTCGACTAGCCAGTCATCGATGTGATCTTGACCATATTCAAGGATGTTGTAAAAATTTTCCAAAGGCAACACCTTAAACATATCAATCTATTTATCGAAGTCTTGCCTAGTTAAGCGCAAGGAGTTGACGATTAAGTTGGGGTCTTGGAAGTCATTGGTCCTTCCGGCTAAGTTTATTCTAGACAACCTCGTGAACAATTTTTCTTTCTTTGATATGGCTTGCTCACATAACTGAACAATGAGATGCAGGTTCTTCACTTTTTCTTTCCAACATGCATTTAATTGATTGATCTGGTTTTTGGATGGAAGATCTTGTTGTCTTTTTTTTGTTTTTGTCATGTTGTTGACAATGTTTCCAAAATGAAGGACTATTTTTACATAGAAATGTTCCTCATATTTTAACTTTGCCTGGAAATGTTGGAGCAAACTATGTGCCTGAGTTCCAAGGGAATTCATGGTTTGTGATGTTTCCCATGCCTCAGTAACTAGTTCCATTCTTTTATTGATATTATTCTCCACATATCCTCTACAAAATGTGAGGAGACTGGAAGATCCTTTTAACTTGGCTGCAGGGGTGGCAGGCATGGCTATTGCCAAAGGATTGGAAGGCAATGGCATAGGAATCAAATCCTCTTCCAATTCCTTGACCCGGTCCTTCAGTCTGGAATTCTCAGCCTCGATGCCTCCATTGGAATCATGAAGTGCATATCCACTCTCTATGTGAAGTTGGAAGATTTGGGACGGCCACATGTTCGCAAGGATAACCTCTAAATGAAATTCTCCTTTCTTATTTTTTAAATTTGTTTTTTCAATAATCAATTTTTTGGACTGGCTGTCAAAACCAATGCTCTGGAACATGAAGGATTCATCTTCATAAAAAATTTTGGTATCGGATATGTTCATTAGATGACTATGTTGGATGGAGTCTCTGGGATGATCAAGGTGGAAAAGCACACTATCCAGATCATGCTCAAGTTCCATGTTCTCACTCTGAATTTCGGGCTCTTCCGCCTGTCCCACATTTTGTTTTCTCTTTCTGTCTATTGGAATCTTGTGAGAACTATCAATTTTAAAGTGAGGAGGATCATTATCTCCTCCTGCGTTTGAATAAATCTGAATTGCTTTGTTGCTATGGTGGGCCATTGGAGCGATGCTCCGGGATTTCGTACTTTTTGGAGTGTTATTCGCTGATTGAACACTCTTATCACCGAGGCATTTCCCCTATTGCCTGTACAATTTAGTGTTTCTTTGCAGTGTGTCTAGGTCGTCAGCATCAGAAGTAGGAGCATTGCCACCAGTTTCTCTATTTTCAGACATGTGTTTTTTGAAAAAACAATCACCGAAGCCAAGTGTTTGTAAATGTTGTCGAAAACTTTTATCAGGGTCGAACCCTCTTAGGATTTCAACATATCTCAGGTTGAAGTTGATAGAATGCATTGTGAATTTTTCAATCTTGTTGACATTGTTCAACACGAAGTCCCCAACTTTCCAAGGCAGAGGAATGAACTATTTTTTTCTCTTCTCTTGTAGTAGATACAACCAATAGTTGTATTGTCGTGCTACTTCTGCAACAAACATTCTATCTGTAACGTGACATGGAAGGAGAGTAGGTTTTTCCCCGGAGCCAAAAATCCTTATCACAGTGTAATTATCCAAATGTTCAAGTGTCCCCTTCTTGTACAAAAAGTTGGTTGCCTGTTCAGATATGCGGGGAGCATCTTCTCCTAACAAAAAAAAATTGAAAACAGACATGAAGCCATTAAAAACATAATAAAAACAGTGGGAAGCCTTGTGCTTCCATAAGGTCTGGTACCAGAACGTTACTGGGTCGAATTCCTAGTTGAGATTCTTGGATAGAGATAGTTCTGGAAACTGGCAGTAGTGTGTTATCGCAAAAACTAAGTAGGATGACATATAAAATTTCTTTTCCCTTTTGAAGCTTGACAATTGGGAATAGTTTTCATGGGAAATTAACTTGCCCCAATAAAAAATGGCTTGTTCCTTGACTGTGAAATACAAAATATAAAGAGCCATTTGGGAAATAGTTGTTGTGGACTCCTGTCCTGTTATTCTTGTAAACAACTAGGCAATTTCGCGAAATGAATTTCTAAATGAACTACCCTGCAATATTGTGATATTTTCAGGAACTAAAATCGGGTCTTCCAATAAATGGGGCAAGAGGTCCAACCCATTATTATGATTTGTTGGGAACTATTTGCAATATTCTCCTCTGAACGTCAATGTTGGCTTCAATAATCTTAACATTTGGTGGAATACCTGAGGTGAAAAAGAAACAAAAGAGCGGTCCTGTAGTGGAATAATTATTTTGTCTGAAATAAATTTATCGATGCACCAAGAGACCAACTCCTTATATTAAAACACTTCAGGGACACAGCTTGCACGAGCAATGTCAGAGGTCCAAATTACTTGGTTCTGGGTGGCAGGGGTTGACTAATAAGAATATGCCTTGGACCACTGGAAGTTATGGTCCTCGTGCCCAAAAGATGTTCATTGTATCTCCACATAATTGTTGTCGAGCTGATGCCATAGGTTTATGAGAACGTTGGTTTTCTCCAAACAATGGTTGAAATGAACAGTTGGAGCCGATAATGTGACTCTCTACAAAATCTTGGTTAAATAGTTATGAATGGGAAATCTCCTTAAGACTTTCGCTGAGTAATAACAATATGTATGGGTGGTGCATGATGAAATTTTAGCAGTAAAGATTACTTATTGCATATTTAGAAGTGCGAAAGTGGTGAGTATGGTGAAGAGAAAGTAAGGATTGGAGGTTTCGTGAACATGCCAAGCCGACGACGTGTGAATGACATTTCATGATTTAGAAATCAACACTCAAAAGGGATAATATAACCCTCCACAAATCTTGGTTTAATGTGTATTAATAGGATATATCCTTGAGCCTTTCTCCCATCAATGACAATCTATACGGTTCCTGCACGATGATCTGTTAGAATTAAATGTCATTAATTGCATATTTAGAAACAATATATATATATATACATACATGTTGGACACACCTACCACACTTAGAGGGGGGGTGAATGAGTGTGGGGATCTTTTTCCCAAAACTTCCCTCTTACACAAAAACTCCTTAGTTAACATTCAACATTTTCTCATTACTCATTGTTTTCATTTATAACCAGTTAGATGTGAATACATATCAACAACATATCATCAACAAATCATCTCCACAAGGAACACAAAGAACACAAGATGTATGTACAATTTATCTTTTTATTATGGACTTCAATCCGAGGGTTTTTCAACAACAACTGAATAGAGTACAACTCTACAAGATCACCAGCTCTATATGCAAGACTCCTCTTACATTCTTAGCACCAACTAAGATGCGGCAACAATCCTCAACAAATATCAATCTGTCAACATAAACAAGTGCATCAACCATGCACCAACCTGTAATCAACCTGTACCATAAACAAGTGCATCCAACCATGTACGAAGTATATACCAATCATGTGTCAACTACTCATCAACAATTAGTCATCAATATTTACCAACATCATCAACTATATACCTCATGTATGTGGCAACTCATCAACTGCTTGTCTCAACCATGACTAGTTTTGGATTAGTCAACAACCCCAACTTGAAATAATCATAACTTTGTACATTTAATGAATAAAGATCTGAAATGGATACACAATGTTATTCAATGTGTTCTATTCAATTCCTCTAGGTGGAACTACTTGGAACCTCTCAGAAAATGAGTTATAGAAAAAATGGCATACCTTGCTGAATTCTGGTTTATTCTAGAGAGCGACCTTGTAGAGCATGCCCCACACAAAATGTTTGTTGAATTGATATGAAACTATTAACAAACATACTAAATATTGTACCCTAACCAACACATTTTTTCTCATTGAATTTGGATCTGTTATGAAGAAGTTATGATGTTTTTACCCGAAACACCTATTTTTGACCAGTTTCAGGACTAGCCACAAACCCTATTTTCCATGTAGTGTAACTCCCAAAATACAACATCCCACAAGATGAATTGTTTAAAACATATACCTGGGAATGTTTTATCAATGTCATAGCAATTTAACATTTTGAATCATTATAGAAAAAAAAGTTATAGCGAAAATGGTGAGATGACCTGTAAATAGCATACCTTAGAAAGCATCATGAAAATAATTTATCCTCCCTTCAATTCCGGCCCTCTTTTCTTCACCTTCCTTCTGAAATTTGGCTTATATATCCTTTTTTACCTCAGTCAGCTATATATATTCAATATTCTCAAGTGTTCCACACCAAAAATGCTCAAGAAGTTCTCACAAGAAGCTCTCCATCAATACTCCAAAAGATATTCTCACAAGAAGCTCTCCATTGATCCACAAAAAGGATGATCTACAAGAGACCATTGTTATCTTATTTATACTTTCATTCTCTAGGTCACCTAACCCATTTTTAGTTCACTTAACCCATTTCTAGGCCACTTAACCTATTTTCCTTATTATAGGGTTAACCACTTTCCATAAATAGAAATTTCCCCAATATTTTATCATTTAAATATTCCTTCTTGATTTATCTCATCTTACTTTATCATTTCTTTATTTTTTCACTTCTCTTTATTATTTAAATAATCTACCTTGACTTTGTCACCTTACTTTATCATTTAAATAATGATTTCTTCTTTTAGGTCACTTTGACTTCTTTGACCTTGGGGG
>SNQJ01S0031737.1:40741-50809 GCA_010110895.2 Picea sitchensis
CTCATTGATCCATCTTCATCATATCAATGACAACTCATTGATCCATCTTCATCTATGCATTCTCATAAAGGAAAATACATATTATATTACATAAATCATCAATCAATCAATCCTTTGACATCAATCAATCACTTGACATCAATGACAACATGATCCAACAATACATATATTAAAACATTTTTTTTTTATTATAGACAAGTGCGAAGGTCACAGAGACGGGGGAGAGAAAGGAACAAATAACAAGGTATGAAAAGAGGTTGGATGAGATTCAAAATAGGGTTATGAGGGATACTCAGGAGAGGCGAATGTTCCATGGTCAAATTTTATGTATCAATTTTTTTTGCTGCAAAACGTGTAAAACGAAAGAGAGCATGATGGGGAAGTTCAACGGTCAGTTTGTATATTTACAGAATTTCAAGAAAGTGGCTAAGTATGACGACAGGAAATGGTTGATCGAACTCATTTTCAGAATCGAATATTGAATATTTCATGAATGGACCAACTCGACGACGTGCAACTGACATTCCATGATGTTTGAAATTAACACTCGGAAGGGATAATATAACCATCCAGAAATTTTGGTTTTATGCGTATTAATGGGATATTTACTCAAATTTTGGTGTAGCATTAATGCTTGCTAATTTCATATCTAGAAATAAGATCTTATATATAATTGGTAATTTCTAATTGAAAAAGGGCACGGGCACAAGAAACAACGATTAGGAATTGGATATTTTTTATTATAGATAAGTGCCAAGGTCGGGGAGAGGAGGGAGAGCAAGGAACGAATGGAAAGGTCTGAAAAGTAGTCGAAAGAGATTCAAAATAGGGTTATGAGGGATAGTCAGGAGAAGAGAATGTCCCATAGTCCAATTTTATGTATCAGAATTTTTGACTGCAAAACATGTAAAATGAAAGAGAGCATGATGGGGCAGTTGAACAACTGGTTTGTATATTTGCGAAATTCTGGGAAAGTGGCTAAGTATGGAATAGGTAAATGGTCGGTCAAACTCATTTTCAGAATCAAGGATTGAATATTTCGTGAAAAGACCAACCCGACAATGCGCAAATGAAATTCCATGATGTTTGAAATTAATAGTTGGAAGGGGTAATATAACCATCCAAAAATTTTGGTTTTATGCGTATTAATGGGAGATTTCCTCAAATCCTGATTTAGCACTAACGCTTGCTAATTGCATACTTAGAAATAAGATCTTATATATAATTGGTAATTGTTAATTTCAAAAGGGCACGGGCACATAAAACAATGATTATGAATTGGATATTTCTTGAACCTACCAAACTGACGATCCATGAAATAAATTCGAAGAAATAGCAAAGTATTGAAAATAGACACACGAGCTTCAAAATCGGGTGACAATAGTTCAACAGAAGACGTGATCACTCGATGGTTAAATTGTATGTCTCAGAAGTTTTCAGTGAAAAATGTGTACCACGGAAGAGGGCATGATAGGTAGATTGTAATACGAAAGATGGTATGATCTGATTCTAGTTGTAAATTTGTATATCACGGAAGTCATGGTAGTGTTCGCAGGTCATGGACCAATAGAAGTCCAATCTAGATCCCACCTACCAGGAATCCATGGTCGAAGAAGTGACTGGGTATGGAATGCGGAAGTGGTCGGTCGGTGTCGTGATATAAGAGCACGAGTGAAAACGTGAACTTGCAAGTCTACCTACCTGTGTAGCCAAAAAATTTTGAAAAAATGAATAAGTGATGAGAAACAAAAATTTCAGGGAAAAGAGAAACGAATATTTGGCTAAGCATAGAAGACGGAAAAGAAGGGCTAATATATTCACATATATAACATATATCCCATTTCCTACCAAGATATATACTTGGAAAGAAGTGTGAAGGTGGCAGGCAAAAAAAATAGCGACTAGGAATATAATCCACCAGTTTACTTGGTTCTTGGTTGTATGCTTGGTCTATCAATTTGTATATCATGAAACTCCGAGTGTTGTTTGCAGGAAACAAAACAATAGAATTGCATATTTTTAGCTAGCCATCCCGCAAGTCCTCCTGTCAATTTGTACAGTGCATAACTATGGGTGTTGTTTGCAGGACACAAAACTATAGAGGACATGCCTTGCCCTTTAATATAACCTCTGTGATGAAAATGTAGTATGTGGCTTGTTTTAGCACTTTTCCATCCGTAAACAATTGCAATCTTGAGCCCGTCTATCAATTTGCATTTTGCGGAACTCCAAATGTTGTTTGGAGGTCATGGGACAATAGAAGTGCAATGTTGAGCTAGCAAGCACACAAGTCTGCCTGTCAATTTGTATATCATGGAACTCTGGGTGCTACTTGTAGGACACAGAACAATAGAGGCCATATTTAGAGAAAGGGGAAGTGCTCAGTCGAAATGTGTGAATCCGCCAACCCTTGCAGCAAGGCATTTTCAGAAAAAAACAATTAAGTAACTATAAAGAGAAACTACAGGGAATAAAAGAGTGGGAAACTATAAAGGAGGAGGACAATTTTCGTAAGAGTGAATTGGTTTCAAACAATCCCCATTGTTGCAAAACCATAATTTTCTAGTAATTTTTAGCAAATGCTTTCTTGAAGACTAGATTTTATTGCAACTTGTGGGTGTAAGTGTGTTATTGATACATTCTTCCATGACTATAACATATTAACTTAAGTATTAAAATTCTTGCATTATGGGTTTGAATTAAAGCTTAATAATTTCATGTCTAGAAACAAGAATGATGATTTTGCTGTAACATTGTGATTTGGTATTGCTATGTTCTATCTGCATTGCGAATACAATTGAACGTTGGTTTGAAAATGTGTGTAATCCATTTTTTGTTTTCATAAAATCCTGGTTGATCGACACAGTACATTTTCATATAATTGTTATATGCTCCATCTTATAACAAATTACCTAAGAAAATACAATATCGAAGAACTACGAGACTACAAAACCATGCTAATGAGAAGAGGAGTTAAATCTAGAAAAGAAGCAGCAACAAAGACTCAAAGGCAAAAATTTTTAATAGCAAATCCATTTAAAGAAAAATAACACTAAGTATTGTACATCTATCCTTCGAAATTGGACCTAGTTCTTTGGGCCAAAACATTGAACGTATCTACCACAAACACATGCATGGGATCCGTAGTATGCAGGAGCCATCAAGATGCCCTTCAGCATGCATACAAAATTGATTACCATTCCATTTTTTTTAGGAAATCCTTATAGTTGTCTCCTTGATGGATCATCCTGTGGTAAAATTGATAGTTCTCAGAAGCTTCCTGTGAGGAAGAAGACAAAAAACATTGCAGGGCAAATGGAATATCCCTTAACTGAAAGTTAGTACACACTAAGAAACCGCCTCTCCACATTTGAAAAAATTCAGGGACACAGGTTGCATGTGTAATTTCAAAGGCCCAAATTAGTCCATTCTGGGTCAAAGAAGATGACTAGTAGAAATATGCCTTGCATGAGTGGGATTTTTGGTCCTCATTCCCAAAGATGTTAGTTGTATATCTAGAGAATAGGACAATAATCCCGCAATTGATTTTTTTTTGGCTTAAAATATATCTCTGGGAGCATCAACATATCATTCCTTACAGAAAAAGTATTCCACCTAGAACGAACTAATTTGGACCTATGGAATTCCTACTTTCGAGCTGCAAAGCGACTATTGCATTCAATGTCAGTTTCTTTTCTGAAACTCCTTCTTTTTGTGTTGTTAGGACTGCCATCACTGAGATAGGAAGTTCCACCCATTATGGTTGATTTCAATTTGGGCGCAGGAGTTGGAACAGTCTCTGCATTTCCATCATCCATTGTCGTATCATCGTCCATCATATCATCTTCTTCAGGCTCAGAATCCATGGCATCAATATTTGCGCCAGCCATCAATGCAACTGGGCAGGTTCTCTGAGCAAGCAGGGCTTCTTTGGAATTATTTGGCTTGAAATATCTCTCTCGGTGTACCAAGGGACCATATCCTTTTTTTCTCTTGGGTTGAGGGATATGAGTATTAAGAATATTCCCAAGAATATTGGAACCTCTGGCCATCATGCTCGAATGTGTTTACTGTATCTGGATAGAACTGCTGCCACAAGATAATGAGAATTTTTGTTTTTTCCAGACGATTTTTGAGATTAAAATTGGGCAGGAACAATATAACCCTCCGCAAATCCAGTTTTAATGCGTGTCAATGGAAGATCTCCTCGGGCCTTTCAGTGATCAATGAGAATATCTAGGGTTCACGTGTAATGAGTTGTTACCATTAAAGCTCACTAATTACATATTTAGAAAAAAGTGCGAAGGTGGTGGTGACGACGAAGAGAGATTAAGAATTAGAGATTTATTAAAGGCGCCAACCGGCCGGCACATGAAAGAGATTGCATCATGTTTGAAATGAATACTTGGAAAGGATAACAATCTTCTCCACAAATCTTGGTTTAATTCGTAGTAATGACAAATCTTCTCCGGCCTTCCAGCCATTAATGAAAATATTAACGGTTCCTACAGGATGAACTACTAGCATTAAAGCTTAATAATTGCATATCTGGAAATAAGTATGATGGTAGCGGTGATGGCGAAGAGTGGCCAAGCATTGTACATTCTGTCCACTCGCTAAACCGCGAAACAGATTCTAAGAAATGCCCAAGTATGGAAAGCAATCAGGTGGGTTACAAAAAAAGGGTAAGAAGATATACCCAGAAGAAGTGAGGGGTCGATGGCCATATTGCATCTCAGTGAAAAATTCTGACCATCAATTTGTATATCACGGAATTTCGGGTGTTGTTTGTGCATAGGGGAATAGTGGAAGCGCAATGTCGAGAAGGCAATTTGTATATTGCAGAACTTTGGGTGTTGTATATAAAAGCATGAGACATTCAAAAAAAGGACCCAGTAAACAGAAATCAAAATCATACGAGATGAAGGGGAATTTGTTTTCTAATTTGTAACTCGCAGAAGTCCAGGTGCTATTTGCAGGCAGTAGAACAATGGAAACACAATGTTGAACTCGCCTGTACGGGAACCCGCGATTCAAAAAGTTTGTTCAATATGAAAAGGGGAAGCGCTCGGTCAGGCTGGTGATATAAGAGTAACAATGGAAATCTGAAGACATGAATCTGCCAAATATCACACCTAGACATTTTCCGAAAAATGAGTAAGTAAAGAAAGGGAAAGCAAAGGGAGAAAAAGAAAGCAAATGGAAATTTTCGGAAGCAGAAATTGCTGTAAGAAAGCACCATTGATGGTCTTAACAATAAATATGGAGTGAATTAAACATGTTAAAAAGTTCTTCAATCAAGGAATAGATACAATGAGTGATGTTTATAGTTTCCAGGATTTATTTGTATAAGAGAAGCATCGAAAAGTTACAAGAAAATCAATTTTTGGATGTTTAAGTAAATTTTTTGTATTGTTAGCTTCACTGCAAGTATAACACCAATGAATTTGAATTTAATGTCCTCTCGTTCATATGATTGTTCCATTAGACTTTGCATAGTATATATTCTTTTATTTCAATTTGTTTGCTAATTTGTAGATCGCTGAAGTCCAGGTGTTGTTTGCAGGCAGTGGAACAATGGAAACGCAATATTGAACCCGCATATCTGGTAACTCTCCTATTTGGAAAACCGCGAGACAAAAAATTTGTACAATATGAAACGAGGAAGTGGTCGGTTGGGCTGGTGATATAAAAGTAAATGAAATCTAAGGACGTGAATCCACCAACTTCTGCACCTAGATTTTTTTTGAAAAACAAGTAATACATGCTAAATATGTACTTCTATAAAGTGTGGACATGAGATTTTATAGAGCATGTATGGATCTCTCATTCCATACTTAGCCACTTTTTTGATCACGGGTTCTCTGGCTGCCGGGCTCAAAATTGGGCCTCTATTGTCCTGTGCCCTACAAATAGCACCCATAATTATGTGATATACAAATTGACAAGTGGACTTGCGGGATGGTTAGCTCAACATTGCACTTCTATTGTTTTTTGTCCTCCAAACAACACTCAAAGTTCCGCGATATACAAATTGACAGATGAACTCCAAGGCTGGCGGGCTCAAGATTGCAATTTTTTATGGATGGTGATCCCTATCAACTATCTAACATTATCTAAAAGCATTATTTTCAATACTAAATTATTAATATTAAGTTTTGATATTGTACAATTTAATTAGACAAAAAAGTTTGTACAATATGAAATGGGGAAGCCGTTGGTCAGGCTGGTGATATAAAAGTAAGTGAAATCTGAACATGTGAATCTACGAAATTTTGCACCTAGAATTTTTCTGAAAACGAGTAATACATGTACTAAATATGTACTTTTATAAAGTATGGACATGAGATTTTATAGAGCATGTATGGATCTTGCATTCCATACTTAGACACTTTTTGGATCGCGGGTTCTTGGGTTGGAAAGCTCAAGATTGAGCCTCTATTGTTCTGTGTCCTACAAATACCACCCAGATTTCTGTGATGTACAAATTGACATGAGGACTTGCGGGCTCGTTGGCTCAACATTAGACTTCTATTGTTTTGTGTCCTCCAAACAACACTCAGAGTTCCGCGATATACAAATTGACAGACAGACTCCAAGGATGGAGGGCTCAAGATTGCAATTGTTTATGGATGGTGATCCCTATCAACTATCTAACATTATTTTCAATACTAAAATATCGATATTAAATATTGATATTTTACAAATTAATTACATAAAATTATTAAAGGATATTAAATATCTTATTTAAAAGAAAAAACCCACATATTCGGAAACTCACGATCCAAAAAGTTTGTACAATATGAAACAGGGAAGCAGTCGGTCGGGCTGGTGATATAAAAGTAAGTGGAAATCTGAACACGTGTATACGCTAACTTCCGCACCTAGAAATTTTCCGAGAAATGAGTAATACATACTAAATATGTACTTTTATAAAGTATGGACATGAGATTTTATAGAGCATGTGCAGATCCCTCATTCCATACTTAGCCACTTTTTGGATTGTGGTTTTTTGGGTTAGCGGGCTCAAAATTGGGCCTCTACTATTTTGTTTCCAACAAATAGCACCCATAGTTCCATGATATATAAATTGTAAGGCAGACTTGCAGGATGACTGGCTCAACATTGCACTTCTATTGTTCTGTGTCCTCTAAACAACACTTGAAGTTCCACGATATACAAATTGACAGGCGGAATCCAGGACTGGCGGGCTCAAGATTGCGATTGTTTACAGATGGTCATCCCTATAAACTATCTAACATTATCTAAAAGCATTATTTTCAATACTAACATATTAATATTAAATATTGATATTGTATAATTTAATTACAATGTAATTACAATTTAATTACATATTAATTAATATTAAATGTTAAATGTTTTATTTAAAAGAAAAACCCACGTATTCAAAAACTCGTGATCCAAAAAGTTTGTACAATATGAAACGAGGAAGCGGTCGCTTGGGCTGGTGATATAATATTAAGTGGAAATATGAACACATGTATCTGCCAACTTCCGCACCTAGAAATTTTTCGAGAAACGAGTAATACATACTAAATATGCACTTTTATAAAGTATGGACATGAGATTTTATAGAGCATGCACAGATCCCTCATTCCATACTTAGCCACTTTTTGGATCGCGGGTTCTCGGGCTGGTGGGCTCAAAATTGGGCCTCTATTGTTCTATTTCTTACAAATAACACCCAGAGTTTCACGATATACAAATTGATAGGCGGACTTGCGGGCTGGTTGGATCAACATTGCACTTCTATTGTTTCGTGTCCTCCAAACAACACTCGGATTTCCACGATATACAAATTGACAGATGCACTCCAGGACTGGCAGACTCAAGATTGCAATTGTTTACAGATGGTCATGCCTATCAACTATCTAACATTATCTAAAAACATTATTTTCAAATACTAAATTATTAATATTAAATATTGATATTGTACAATTTAATTGCATAAAATTATTAAAGGATGTTAAATCTCTTATTTTTTAAAAAATGAAGGAAACAAAACAAAGTTTTTTTAAATTCTATCACCGCAAGCATAACAATGACCAATTTGAATTTTAAGGGCCTCTTGTTGATATGATAGCACAATTGGACCTCTCACAATGTATATTCATTTATTTCAAATTATTCCATGAGATTAATTTTACCAAGTTCATTGATCAAGGAAAAGTGCTAAAACAAGCCACATACTACATTTGCGTCATAGTGCCATACAAATTGACAGGCAGACTTGCAGGCTAAAAAATTGCAATTCTATTGTTCTGTGTCCTCCAAACAACATTCAGAGTTCCACAATATACAAATTGACAGACGAAACATACAACCAAGAACCAACTAAACT
This sequence comes from Picea sitchensis, assembly GCA_010110895.2. Taxonomy (NCBI): domain Eukaryota; kingdom Viridiplantae; phylum Streptophyta; class Pinopsida; order Pinales; family Pinaceae; genus Picea; species Picea sitchensis. Next base: position 49,104 of record SNQJ01S0031737.1, read on the forward strand.
CCAAACATGCCACAATCAATATCCCACAAGGTTCCATAGAGCAGCACACATTGACCTTTGCATCAAACAATTTGATATACAAAGAAAACATCTCGCAACATTGGTTTTCTCTTACATCTGGTATATGTTCCCACGAGAAAATAACCGAGGCCATGGGATATATGGGGTTTTCTTCCATGCTTCTCATTTTTGGACTGAACAATCTTATGCACATGTAATCTCAAGTACTCGAGTCCGACGAACATTCATCTAGGTGTTGAAGAAATATTACAGAGACACATGAGATATTTACGTTTCCTGCCAAAGCTTGATACACTTTTTTTTTCTTCTTCTTCAGCCGATATGCAATATTGCATTGTCCTCATTTAAGGTAAATTTATTGTGTATTTGAAATTCATGCAGAATGTAGACATTGGTTGGCTTTTTCTGTAGGTATGCTTCATACGACAATTCTTCCAACCTAGGAAGCACATCTTGTAACAGAGGTTACCTAATTGTACAATGCACGATTGTGTTTCCCATGGTTCAAATGGTAGCATTGAGGCAATGTCCATATATATATGGACATTTTTCACCGCATCGCAGATAATCAATCGTATCATCACTTATCAAAACAAAAGCAGAAGTAGGGGAGTTGCATTTCGCACATACAGGCTCAAAGGGGGTCAAGTATGCATTCACTGCAACCAAAACACCTTCAACCTGGAAACAAGAGCATATGAATTAATACATTGAACAATATAATACACAACTGTGCACCCCCCCCCTAAATAAAATAAAATAAAATAAAACAAGCCGCAAGAATTTGGTGAAGGGTATTTGTATATGAAAAGTGAGGATGATTATGTGGATGTATACACACAACAGTTGTAGAGCTAGCTAGTTTCTTCAGATCCTGTGTTATGTTTGCTCGCAACTCTGTTACAAATGTTGCTTGGGTTGTGCGGACGATTCTTTCTCTAACATCCCTTTTCTTTGTTATATTTTTGAAGAGCATAAGTGGAAATTGGCCTTTATGCAATTGTTGTTCCATTGACGAAAAAAAAATTGAATAGGTATCAAACAATTGCAGCTGCAACATGGAACAATGCAATATTTGTGTAACTTAGCCGAGATACATGCACATGCGAAAGTAAAGGACAAAACTGGATATGGAAAATGGTACCATTGCCCTGTCGTTGTCCGACTCTCCATCCTTTAAATGGATAATGTGTTGTGAGGCAAGTTTTCCCACAAGTGTGACAGCTATGCCAATGGTTTTGATTGGGTAAATACCACTGCTCTGTGCAAGCTAGCTGATAGTTGCGTGTGGGACGAAATGATATTCTGAACAAACAATGAGAATTTTTTCCACAATACTTGTTTCATTGAGAGAAATAATCAAATCAAAATCACCATGGTCATATACTGTTTTGGGCAATATATTAAAATTTATAATGGATATCTCATTACCCGACAATATATTTTCTGCATGTTTCTGGACAAGTTGTGTAGGAATAGTCAGTGTGACTGTCATCACGGCCTCCTTGTCTATCATGTCAGCACACATAATGGATCTAGTTCGGTCGTTGTTCAAGCCCTCTATTAATAGTACTTTGGGTGTTACAACTCTAGACCTGGTGACAATTTTTGAATGGGAAAACTGAAGTGAATGGTAGTATGCATTTATTTTTATTTTTATTTTTCACTGGCATAAATCTACAAGT
>SNQJ01S0031738.1:7617-41668 GCA_010110895.2 Picea sitchensis
CCTTTTCAGTCGAAGTGAGTGAAGTAAAGAGAGCTGGGCAGAGTTGGTGTAAAGTGGACCGCGGAGAGGCTACAACAAAGGGATCTTGAGGAGGGGGAAATGCTACTGGAACTTCCAGATGAGCTAGTGCTGGATCTGTTGAAGGATAATCCGGTGGATTCAAAAGGAGATCAGATTCGTCCAAAGCATCAATCGATGGCTTACCAGGGCAGGAACTACGAAGATGACTGGTTTCCCGGCATAGATTACACCGAAATGGAATCCCGAGGTAGTCCAACCTCTGGAGCAACTTTCGACCCCTCCAGTCAATCACCAGGGTTTCAGACAACCCTTTAGTTATATCTATTTCAACCAGTATTTTCCCCATAGTCCTCCGAGAGCTGTTGAGAGTCTGACTATCCAGAGCTATGTAATTTCCTAGTGAGTTTCCAATAGCTTTCAGGGCCCCTTCATGCCAAAGGTGTAATGGGAGGCCCGGGAGGAGCACCCAGAGATGTCTGTGTGTAAAATAATCAGAATCTGGATTAAAAGACAGCCTCCAGCGCTTTAGCATGATGCTGCTACCGCCGAAGGGCCAGTGTGAGGACAATAGAAGAGTTGCATCACTCGGAGAATTACAGAGGAAACATAACCAACCTTTATTTAGATATTGAACCTCCGGCGAGTAACCCAGGAGAGGAAACCAATATTCCTTAATCCACTCCTTCAGAGGCTGAGGGTTCAAACTCTTATAAGAGACTCTGCCAACCAGAGCACAAGTTGACATTTTACACAGTTCCTCCAGGCCTACCCCGTCGCCTAGCACCAGACGAGCCGACTTCTTTTTAGATTTCCANGCAGGCTTACGAATCCATCTAGCAAGAGGTAATGTACCCAAATATTTGTCTGCTATAATGCGATGCCAGACACTGTCAATGGAGGTAGCTCTCCAAAAGGAATTTGCTAGAAGCGCCGTATTGAACAAGGACAAATTTACAAGCCCCCAGCCCCCATTTTTCCAAGGCTTGGACAGGTCAGCCCAATTGCACAGGTGAAATCGAAAATGACCTGGCTGACTATTCCACAGAAAATTAAACATGAGTCTCCGTAAAAGAATAATGATCTTATTTGGAATTTTTTCCAGAGACATCTAGAAAACAGGCAGGCTCTCTAGAACCGACTTCACCAGAATGTAACGGCCTCCCAGGGAAAGCCATTTGTTACACCAAAAATTAATCCTTCTTTCAAAATGTGACACCAGCCTTTTCCAATCATCTGGGGAGGAGGTTCCCAATTTTAACTGGAATCCGAGATACCTGAAGCCCTCACTCAGGTTTACAAAGGTGTATGGAATTGAGTTCTTGAGAATTAGCAGTTCCGCATCCGAAATACCCCAGTAATGGACAGAGGATTTAGAGAAATTAATGGATAATCCAGAGACGGAACAGAAATGCTGCAATACATCTAGGATGGCCAACCACTCCGATAAATCTGCCTTTGACAGGAGAAGGACGTCATCAACAAACAAGAGGTGAACCAATTTTATAAGTTTTGAGACCTTTATGCCGGAGATGTGGTGCTCAGAGAATATCTTCTTGAGAAGAAGGCTGAGACCTTCCATAACCAGAATGAAGAGATAGGGGGAGAGAGGGCATCCCTGGCGGAGCCCCCTCTCACTTTTGAAAAAACTTGAGGCCTCCCCATTAATCAGAACAGCAAAGCTAGCACTAGAGACACAAGACATGATCCAATCGATGAGCGAGTCACCAAACCCAGCTGTGAAAAGTATCAATCTCAGGAACTCCCAATCGACACAATCGAAGGCTTGTTTGAGATCTAATTTCATAACCAGTGCTTTTTGATTAAATTTTTTGATGTTGTGAATACCTTCATGTGCAGCTCCAATCGCATCCTGTATCCTTCTGCCCCGTAAGAAGCCCAGTTGTTCAACAGAGAGTCTTCTCTCGAGGAAAGGCTTGATTCGGTTTGAAATGACCTTTGAAATTATCTTGTAAATAAGGTTGCAAAGTGAGATCGGACGGAAATCACTGAAGGAGAGCGGATTACTTTCTTTAGGAATCAGTACTAAAAATGTAGAATTGAGACTGCTCACAATTTTGCCAGTAATACGGGAATCTTCCACCATCTGCAGAAGGTCAAAACCAACAAGGTCAAAAAAGAAACAAAAGAATTCAGTTGTCCAGCCATCAGGCCCGGGACTTCTTTCCGAATTGAAGTGTACCAATATAACACTTGAAAGTAACTTATAAATCGTGATTGAATACAACACTTGTAAAGTAACTTATAAATCATGATTGAATACCACTCATTACACCACAAATCTTATTATACCTGCCGATAGGATAGGCATGGTATATAGTGTTGAGTTAGGTTTGACTTTCTATTAGTTTATGGTTGACCATAAAATATACACCCCTTTATCTAAAGTATTAAAAAATAATGATTAATTTTAAATTTTAAATCTCATTTATCTGATATCTTATTGGCCAAAAACTTTGAATTCTTATTGCTGCCTTCACTTCCCCCAATATTATTATAATAAATATTTATGTCATCTAGTCATTTCATACCTACTCCTTCTCTCCCTATCTCCTTAAACAATACTTTCATTATTATATTCGACAAATATATGCTACCTAATAACCTTGTTTGAAATTGAGTAAATACAATATCCCACATTGTACATACAAACAAAAATTTAGCGATGCTTACAAACCCTAATTTCTATTAAGAATTAGATACAAATCCTAAGTATGTCCAACAAAATGAAAAAGTATATAAAAGGTTCATTACATCATATTTAAAAAAATATTAATACAATTTTTTTCATTAAATATAATGATTAATGATTAAAATTATAACAACATCTACCTTAATTTTCATGTAAGATGAGTTTAATAAAATTGTTTGCATTGTGTCATATACTCATTATAATATTTTTATAAAATTTTCAATATTTCACATGAAATATAATTATCAACAACTAAAATTACAATTACATCCATAAAAAAAATTGCATACAAATTAAATTTAATTAAATTATTTACATTATTTTTATATTTATATTGTCATCATTCATATATCATCAAAGTTCTGACAAAAAAAAAAGGTGTTGGCTAAACGTTCTATCTTTTGGGTTTTTTTGGCAAGAATTGGTCGGAACTCGATGATGTAAATTTGGACAAAATCTCTATTTTTTGTTGTTTAAATTACCTTTCCGAATGCATAAATGGACTCAACGTGCTGAAAAACCCCTGGGGCTGTCGGATTATACAAACTTAGCCACTCAAATCTGCAGATCCAACCATTCATCACCAGATCGGGCAAAATCAAACAAAAAAAGTGACCAGAAAACCCCCCAAAAGTAGAACGTTTAGACTACTCTAAAAAAAGTGACAAAATGTTCCAAACACATCAAAACTCTTAGTACAATTTAGCCTTTAAAAATCTTTCCGACCAATACCTCTTTTCCATATAAACAATCAATAAATATAGAATATTGCAATATTAAATGTGATATATATTGTTCAACCTGAGATAAGGATCACTCATACTGCCCTCTTTTCCAAGTAAAATTGACCTCAAATTTGATAGGAAATATTATTAGTCTATACATTACCTAGATCTCAAATTCTCAACATTCACCGATGCATATTCTAATATATATTGTATTTAATATTTTCAGCTAAATACATATGTGTTTAGCTTATCACGATTAACTTTTAAATATTAATTTGATTTTAATTTAAAATATTTTTTTATTTTTTTTTCGACATAATTTTTTGTTCAAATTTTAAAATAACAATTTCACCATATTATATAAAAGTGGTTGAAAGAATTTTCTATATATAATTGACAACAAATCCTTAAAAAAATCAAAATTTTATGACTTCAAATCCATAATTTGAATAGAAACCGTCGAGGTGGTCAATATACAACATATGTTGTTTAAACATTTGATTTTTTGAACCTTTTCACTGGAATTCGGAGAAACAGATCTTGGTGAAATCACTATTTTTTGTTGTTTAAATTGCATTTTTTAATGCATAATGGATTTAACACCCTGAAAAACCCTCAGGACACTCGAATTATACAGACTCAATCACTCAAATATGGAGCTCAACAATTTTTGGTCGGATTTTAGTAAAAATTGATTAGAAAATATGGTCGTAAAAACTCCAAAAAATCGAATGTTTAGACTATGCGATATACAAATTTCTACGCAACATTGAATGTTGTGGCGGGTGGAATATATGTCGTCAGATCTGAATAGATTTCAGAGCCAACAACCTATAATCCACCCACCACAACATTCAATGTTGTGTAGCAGGCTGGATATTTCTCACCGTGGAGTAGTTCTTTCACGACAGATGTGAATCACGTGATAGTTGACCCAACAACCCAAGGTAGCAAAAGAGAGTACATACTCGTATTGTCCGAATTCTACTCGTCCGTCTACAGATGATGGGTGTCCCCAGACAATGGGCCCTTCATCTTCATGGACTTGTTTACACACGCAACCTGTCAACAATCGCAGTAGCCTCAACACACCCTATTAGAGGGCGACATGTGTTACTCTCATTCATTCCTTTCTTCTTGAAAGTTGTTACCCTATGGTTTAGGTAGTTGGCCATAGGTATGAAGGGTTAAGCTGGCCATAGGTATGAGGGGTTGATGTGACATCCTCTCGTACCATGGTGGTCAACACGGTAGGTCAACTTGCGAGAGGCATACCTTTTGCATACAAGCTCCAATTGACGTGATTTTTGCACCGTTGGAAAGGTATCGATGTGTAGAATAGTGTGACGGGAGCCTAGATATGCTATATGCTAGGAAACTTTAACCCCCAATAAATGTTGTTTGATGCCTCAAAATGGCCCCGAAATGTTCCAAACCCCAAATTTTCAAACTAGGACATGCCACTAAAATGGCCCTGCAAACTTATTCCTCCAATTTTTTCACTCTGAAAGGATCGAGATAGATGACAAACAATATAATGATCCAAAACATATCAATTCCCCACACGTACGACTCAGTTTGATGTGAAACCCTAAGCTAGTAGTATAGTAACGTTTTTGTGGGGGAGAGTTATCCATATGGAACGTAACTGACATGGTTTGAATGATGCTACAATGAAGAGACAAATAGTGATTAGATAAAGAATAACTAGGTGAATGGGTTGGTAATGGATAACTCAGCCATGTGGGCCACCATTTCTCAGTGAGATATTAGTTCATTTGTGTATGGAGGCGACTAGGTATCTTTCATTAATTAAAAGTTTTTAAGTGAATTATTTGGTTTCCTAGCTCATGTGTTTGAGAAGGAATTACTTAGCACGATTCTAAGGTTCCTTTTAAATGGGTGATATCAAATGTGGGAGAATGCTTCTTAATGGGCAATTAGATTGTGGTCTTGTGTAGGATACCAGGGCCTCTTCATATGTTATCATTAACCATGTTACAACCCATAAAAATGAGCGAGTTGATTGATTGAGAAGCCAGAGAGTGGTTGCACTTAGAAAATTATTGAGCACTGGAGTCACAAAACTCAACGACCTAAGTGATATATTCAACTGTAGGATATACTGAGTTCTATGTGATAGAGTGTTGTGGATATTGGATTATTTTATCGGCCTAATTGTCATATCCATTGCTAGATATTGGATGTTTGCATGCTAGATTGAGCAAGGACCTTTCTAATCAAGAGAATAAAAAAGTTCCATCCCAGGATAGAGGACTGAGGCTTTGTAGCCTCAAGAAGACAAATAATTCTATGAAAATCCTAGATATAGAATTAAGATAGAGACAAGAAATTTAATTCAACATAGGGCTCGTGTTGGTGAAGCAAGTGGGCTATAAGTCCCTCGATTGCAAATCAATACCCTATGCATGTTCTTTCCCCAAATATTTCCTTGCAAAGATTCTCCATTCCTTTCTCTAACACCTTGGCATGTGTGCAATTCAATTATGCACAAGTCTCCTTCCATGCCCAAATTGTGTACTTACGACTTTATTGTTCCTTGATTCTCTTATGCTTATTGCTTATGTGTATTGGTCTATTCCCTTTCCTATCTTTCTTTTATGCTTGTCTTTTCTTTTGGGCTTCTGCCTCAATGTCCTTTTCACCCAACTACATCATTTCCTTAATGAAAAGTCTAAATGATCTAGCATAAGCTTAATAAATCTCTAGATAAAATGAATCTATGCTAATACTTTTTCTTGTAAGTTCATTTGATTAAGTGCTCCTTTACAAAGCAAGAAATAAACACCTTATGCCACAACATTAACTACCATAAATGCTTCACTATGATCCTATATCCCAACCAAGGTTGGAATTTGAAAAACATTACATCCATTAAAAATGACGGTTTCAACTCTAGAATCAAATGTTTTTGAGGAATCATTGGTTTTTTTTAATAATAAATGATAAACATTGACCATATTTGATGAAAAAAATGCCCCACAATAAACATTTTACCTATCAAATTCCAACACTAATCCCAACCTATATAATAATAAACACAAAAATAATAATAATCACAATAATACAAGATACTTAATCATTCCTAAATAAATATATAGAGTGAGAATGTATACATTGTAAGGACATAAAACAATTAATTAGAATATGACCTCCAATGAGTAGTATACATCACCCTTTAATGGAGTACATACATGGTACTAATAACTATTTTGAATTCATTGAAAGGCCATAGAAAAATTGGTTACATATGCACTTCAATGCATGTCACCTCCAAACACCAACTCATCGATAAATCTTCCTTGTGGATATCTATTTTGAGCAGCACATATCACCTTTTAGTAGAGCACATACATGGTGCTAATACTTGCTTTGAATTCATTTATTAACTTTGTCCATGAAAAGCCTCTAACAATTTTGTGTGTGGTAAGTTTTAATTAAAATGTATTTTTTAAATGTGAATTAAAATAATTTTTTAATGTTTTTAAATAAAAATTTGATAGTGTAATTTTTTTTTTAAATATGTGTATAGAGGGTAATTTAATAATGAATTATAATGGTTAATAATTTGGATATTTGATTAAATTTGAATTTATGATTTATAATTTTTTTATTAAAAATATGTTAATAAATGGCTTAATCAATTAAATTAATCTTTAAAATTGATGAAAATGTGACATGTATTCATATTTCTAATTTATATAATAATAAATGTTGTACAATAAACCACAAAGTTTTAATGATTGCCTCTAATGTAAGCTTAGCACTTATATACTCTAAATCCATAACCAAACTAGTTAGCATGTAAAATTTGATAGTGTAATTTATTTTTTTAACAATTTATTTTTTAAATATTTGAATGGAGGGTAGTTTAATAATCAAGCATAATGACTAAGTTTAGCACTTATATATTCTAAATTCATAACCAAACTAGTTAGCATGTAAAATTTGATAGTGTAATTTATTTTTTTAACAATTTATTTTTTAAATATTTGAATGGAGGGTAGTTTAATAATCAATCATAATCACTAATAATTTTGGTATTTGATTAAATTTGAATCTATGATTTATGACTTTTCTAAAGAGAATATATTAATAAATGGCTCAATCAATTAAATTAATCTTTAAAATTGACGACAATGTGATATGTATCCATATTTCTAAACTATATAATAATATATGTTGTACAATGAACCATAAAGTGTTTAATGATTGTCTCTAATGTAAGCTCAACACCTATATACTCTAAAGTTATAATCAAACTAGTCTTTTTTCCAAAAAGAAAATTTCTCCATTATATTAGTATAATATAATTGTTCAAAACTCGAAAATCTCATTACAAGTTCACTGAACCCAAATACTATAAATGCACTTCACTCCACATTGGACTAGCATTTCATGTTTACCTTGTCTATCAAGTGAAAATTTTATGACAATTAAATTTTTTTGAAGGGTTTAAATACTCTTTAGTTTATGTTTTATCCAAATTTATAAAATACCATTTTTTTTTTTAAAATATAACTTCACTAAAATATAAAAAATTTAAACTATCCATAATAAAAAAAAAAAAAACTAAAATCCACACCTAGTGGATAATGCATATAATAACTTTATTGTACTATGTATGGCCAGAATTCTCATAAAGTAACTTATAAATCTTGATTGAATACAACACTTGTAAAGTAACTTGGAAAAAAAAGTAACTTATAAATCATGATAAAATATCACACTCATTACACCACAAATCTTATTTGAAATTGAGTGGATACAATATTCCACATTGTACATACAAAAAAATATAGTGATGCTTACAAGCCCTAATTTCTATTAAGGGTTAGATACAAATCCTATGCATGTCCAACAAAATGAAAAAGTATATGAAGGAGTTATTATATCATATTTAAAAAAAAAATTTAATATATATATATATATGTTTTTTTTTTAATTTTTTTATTTATGAAATATAATAATTAATGATTAAAATTATAGCAATATTTATTTTAATTTTCACCTAAAATGAATTTAATTGAGTTGTTTGGATTGTGTTCATATAATATTATAATATTTTTATAAAATTTTTAATATAATTTTTCTTATTATATACATCTTGAGTAGTCTAATGGTTAAAAATATATATTTTTTCCTAAAAAGTTATAAGTTCAAATCCAGAGAGAAATAATGTATACCTTACTAGAAGGTCTTAAGTATCTGACTTAGAGGTGACCTTAAAAATAAATTATTATTATTATTATTATTATCAACAACTAAAATTATAATGACATCTACTCAAAATTTCATCCAACTAAACTTAATTAAAATATTTTAAATTATTTTTATATAAACATCTTCTTATCATTCATATTACAGCCTGAGTGGGCCTAATGGTTAAGAACATGTGTTTCCTCTTAAGAAGTCACAGATTCAAATCTAGAGGGGGTTAGGGTATGTATCGGGGTGAGAATCGAACATAAAACTTCATTTACAAATTTCTAGCAACTAAATACATATCTTTAACTTATCAAAATAAACTTTTTGATATTAATTTATTTTCAATTTTTTTTTCGACATAATCTTTTGTTGAAATTTTAAAACTGTAATTTCGCCGCGTCATAATCTTTTGTTGAAATTTTAAAACTGTAATTTGTATATGGTTGAATGAACCATATACAATTGACAACTAATCCTTAAAAAAAAAGAAAAATTTATGACTTCAAATCCGGAATTTGAATATACTCATTAAATATACAGAGAAACTGTCGATTAGTTCTTTCACGGCAGACGCGAATCACGCGATAGTCGGTCCAGCAGCCCAGGGTGGCGAAAGAGAGTACATACTCGTATTGTCCGAATTCTACTTGTCCGTCTACGGATGACGGGTGTCCGCAGACAGCGGGCCCTTCATCTCCATGGACCAATATACGCCCGACACCTATCAGCAATCGCGGCAGCCTTAACTCACTTTATCGGAGGGCGGCACGTGTTACACTCATTCATTCCTTACAGGATTTTATAGTCATAAAATAGTCATAACATGGGATTCCGTAGAAAAATAATTTGTTGTTAAATTCGTGTTTAGGTAAGAAATACAAAATCTAGATTTTTTTATCAGGTATAAATTTATTCAAATAGACGATAACGATGATAGTAGTTAATGTTCATTGAAATTAAATTAAATTTATTAAATATTATAAAACATAAAAAAAATATTTGATTTATTTTAAAATTTTATTTCATATTTAAAAATAAATAAATCACTATATGTTTGATAAATTATATTAAATTAACTGATTAAATAAATAAATAAATATTTAACTAAATCTTATAATAATTTTTGGATGATACTTAAATTTTTAAGAAGCCTGCAAGATTAACTTACTTACTCCATATAGGATTAATCGTGAAATTTCTACCGATTAATATCAATTTTGTCACTCAAAAATAATTATTTTACTCCATAATTAATAAATTTAACTACACAATTAACTTAATGGTCATGTGACCTACGGAGATCTCGGACTCCGAACCCTGAGGTTGCTTGCTGCCAAAGCTTTGAATGCTATTTAAGTGTTCAGAAATCCTCTTCCTCCTCAGCCGAGGAGAGCTCAGGCCACCTTCAGGCATCCCTCCTGATTAAACGCTGGGAAGGAACTGGATTTTATGGTGCTGCTCTTCTATCTATCTTAGGATTTGGTTTCTGATAGATCGGGGTAGGAACCGCTACGTTGGTAATTCTTCTGCAAGCTTTGTCATTAGAATAATGGGGGCGGCTAGTGGCATGAATGGGTGGTGGTTGTTCATGGCCGTGTTGGGATTCTGTTCAGGTATATTGTCGTCTATGGCTGTGGCGGAGGAGGCACCCGCAGTGCAGCTGATATACCACAAAGGGTCTCTGCTGAGCTCTGATATAGATGTCCATGTGGTTTGGTATGGGAAGTTCAGTCCGACCCAGAGATCGATTGTTGTGGATTTCTTGGAGTCTCTGGGAGAAGACGAAGAAGAGGCACTACTGAGGAACCAGCCATCTGTACAGGAATGGTGGAAAACTACTGATATGTACGGAGACGATGCATCATTCAATATGAGCTCTGCTGTATCGAGTAAGAAGAAGAAGAATGAGAAGACAGTGCTGGGGAATCAGACACTGGATGAGTCCTACAGCCTTGGAAAATGGCTGCAGAGAACCCACATTGAAGCCCTGGTACTCAGGGCATCTGTGGCGTCCAATGCATTGTTGCCTGAGAAAGGGATTTTCTTGGTCCTCACTGCCCAAGATGTTGTGGTTGAGAGATTCTGCATGAGCTCATGTGGGTTCCATTCTAGTGCAAGAAGTGGGAAAGGGAGGAACTCAGTCTCTTTGCCATATGCATGGGTTGGGAATTCTGTAACGCAGTGCCCTGGTCAGTGCGCCTGGCCTTTCCACCAGCCTCTCTACGGTCCTCAGATTCCACCTCTGGTAGCCCCTAATGGCGACGTGGGCGTGGACGGTATGATCATAAATATTGCCACCGTTCTTGTGGGGACTGTCACGAATCCTTTCAATACTGGCTTTTTTCAAGGCGATGCTGCTGCGCCTCTGGAGGGTGTGTCTGCATGTGGGGGAATGTATGGGAGAGGGGCATATCCCGGGTACGCAGGCCAGCTCTTGGGAGACGAAACAACAGGAGCCAGCTTCAATGCGCGAGGACTCAATGGCCGCATGTTCCTCCTTCCAGCCATGTGGGATCCTCTTACCAAGTCCTGCAAGACCTTGGTTTAATTTAAACGGGTTTGTTCTACTTACTCTAGAAAAAACTGTTCTCCAGGAGCTTATGTATGGTACAATCTGTGCTGGTGGCTGTGAAAAATCCTTATGCTTTTATAAGTTGGACCTTGTACTGAATACTATGCCTACTATTGAATATGATACAAGGGATTGTGGCAGGTAAATCTCTATTTATTGGGTGTTCACAATACGAAGTCACAACTTAAATCTGTTTTTTGCTGTCTGTATAGTTCCTCCAATGTGTGAGATGAGGTCTGTCATTCAACAGTTTTCACATTACCTGAGATAAAACAGAGCATGTCATGCCTGTAGTCCTTAAGGCGTTTCCTTTATACACAGTAGTCCCCATTGCAAACTAAATGAGCCAGCAATGTCAAGCATGCAAATCTGAATTTCTTGAGTTTGTTTTTCTTAATGTTTAAGAAAATAGTTTTGAATCTGATCCATTCAAAGGCCCAACATGGTTCTATCATTACTTCTGGTTATGGTTCTATCATTAGTTCAGTATAAACCAGAATTGCTGGCGACAAACAAATTACATAGGCGGACTCATTTACAAACGATTTTATCAACCAAACATTTTCAAGTGGGTTTTCACTATTCAAAACCTAACAAAAAAACATTACCTGACAGAAGAATTAGTGTGATCATGAAGTTATTGGTTTGGCATTCACGATTGTCTCTGTCCACTGTCATTTCTTCACATTGCGCAGTGTGTCAGCAAGGCTAAGTGCACATTACGCAGTTTGTGAGCAAAGTTCCAATTTTGAAATGATTTTTCGGATAAGTCTGGAAAAAAAATAGTAATAGGTTAACCTGTTTTGCAGTCTCTGGCCACTGAAATATAGTATATGGTTTTATTGTTTCCTTTGTTAGGGCTGAAATATTAATTCAACTTTAAATCTGTCTATTTGTTTATTAAGGTAAATTATTTCAGGGATAGTTGGACAATGTTAATGTTTAAAGGATTTATGGTTTATTTAGTTAAGTATCATTGGTTAGTAGTATCAATAATGGATAATTATATTGGATCATTGTCTTTCATCTTTGATTATAATCAATTATAATAATTAGGAAATTAATTACTGAGTTAGTAGTAGGCATATTAATGGGTTGATTGGTAAATAGTTAGGAGATTTGTGAGTTAGTGGATCAATGGTTAGGTGGTGTGTTGGTTAGTGGATCATTTGAGGGGGTTAGTAGATTAGTGGTTAGGTTTATATTTGGTTAATGATTTAAGGGGTATGAGGGGGTTCATGGTAGTGGATTGACTTTAGTGAGTTAGTGATTCATGTTTAATTTAGATTTAAGAATTAGGGATTTAATAATTTAGTGGTTAAATAAAGTGAATGAATTAGGTGGTTAGTGAGTTATTGGTTAAGTGTTAGTGGATTAGGGATTATTGAGACACAATGAACATGGACTCAAAACATATATTTATGCATCTATATAACTTCCACATTATTTTACTTTGTAATGTATCCAACCATCCTTGTACACTATTGGGGTAACTTCCACATTATTTTACTTTGTAATGTATCCAACCATCCTTGTACACTATTGGGGTAGTGTTGGGGTAGTGGGGTACTCCAAATTCCTTCCAATAATTTTAAATTTATATTTTAATATCACATTATAATGTCTAGCCATCTCTAATTAAGCTGGAAATAAATAATCTACAATTCTAATACCATATTTCATTTCTAATTAGGCTTGAAATAAATATTCTACAATTCTAATACCATATTTCATCACTGTTTTTACTATTAATTAGTAAATACAATGAAGCTTATACAATCACCATTCTATCATTATAGACAAATGCAGGGTTATACATGCAACTATAATATCAATCAACTTATTAATAACCAACATTAATTCACATACACATATTTAAGCCATATTGTAGGGTTGAGAACCATAGTGAAAAAAACAATTGTTGAGTGATAATGGCTATATCATGTATGTTTTCTCAACGGTTGTGATAAGAACCATTGAACATTGATGACATGAATTGAGCACCTAAAAAGAACACCAAGAATGGTGTTATTTCAAGGAAGAAAAAAATGTAATACCCTTGTGAGCATATTCTATGGAACTTGAAGGAAGCTACCAAGAATGGTGTTATTTCAAGGAAGAAAAAAATGTAATACCCTTGTGAGCATATTCTATGGAACTTGAAGGAAGCTACTAGTTACAATCAATATGTATATTGGACAAGGAGTTGACGTTGCTTAGGATAAAGGTCCAATAGATGCATTATGGTGTGAAGAAATGGCATGGGCATTGGAGGATAGAGTACGGCAATAGTACTCACATTGGTTTTAATATTGTTGATGTAAAATTATTGTATCTAACGATGATGTGCATTGAGAACACTGCAAAATCTAGGGGGAGGGGAATGCAATACCCTCAATTGAATTCCCAGAATAGAAATGTATGTGTATACATGGTGATGTGTATTGAGGACGGTGCAAAAATTTAGGGGAGAGGGGAATGTAATACCCTCAATTGAATTCCCAAAATAGAAATGTATGTGTATACATGGTGATGTGTATCGAGGACGGTGCAAAAATTTAGGGGGAGCAGAATGTAATACTTCCAATTCGATCTCCAGAATAGAAATGTAAATGTATACATGAAAGATCGCGAGAAAAACGATGTAATATGTAAATGTACATTGAATGATAATAAAATACATCATATGTTCAAGATGGAGAGTGACGAAAAATATGGAGGGTTATAATTCTACAAGAGAGAAAATAGAGGGGGCTTGAAGGAGGCCAAAAGAGAAATACATATTATTTTATTTTAACCCTAAGTCTTTTACCTTAAATTATGGCATGTCATATCAACAATTGCAATGGGAGATATGTGGGATTCTTACGAAGGTGCACAACATCTTCCCTTCATGGAAATATAATCCACGCATTTTGGTTATGCAAGGGAATCATTGTCATTCTTTCTTGGGGGAAGTTGTCTCTTAGATCCTAAGTTGCCATCCCAAGGTTGTAATAAAATTTATGGGAAATGGATGCCATGTAATTATGATAATTATGGTTGTGATAAAATATGAAAGTTGTTGCCATGAAACTATGAAGAAATTGTGACTTTGTGAGAGGGAAATGGTTGTCATTGGAGAGATTAAATTACATTTGAGAATTTCTTGAATAATCAACAGTGAGATTTGTTGGTCAATCTGTGTTGGAGTCTAGAAGAAAAGTGGAATAGGTTGAGGGATTGTAGAGTACAAGAGGGGATCCTATTCCTTGGGTTGTGCAAATTGAAAGGAAAGAATACCGACGGACATGATTGTGGTGAGAGCTAATACAATATGATATTTAGAATTGGACTCATAGCCTCAGCGCGAGGGTGGCCTTGTTGTAGAAAAATTACAGGTAACAAAGAGCCTATGGTTGGGTGGAACAACCTTCATTTGCAGTGAGTGGGTGTTATTCCCAAAGAGATAAGTGTTATGGCTTAAATATGAATATGTGAATTAATGTTGGTTATTGATGATTTGATTGATATTTCAATGGCATGTATAAGCTTGCACTTGTATCTCAGAATGATATAATGGTGATTTCATACGCTTCATTGTTATTTCTGTGTGCATTTATCAATTAATAGCAATACATCGAGAAATTATAGTATTAGAGTGTAAATTTTAATATGGAGTTGGAACGATTTTGAGTATCCTACTATTTCAACAATGTTACGGGGGTGGTTGGGTATGTTAGAAAGTGGTATCAAAGCTACTGATTACAACACTAGCATTCTATGGACTATAACTCAACCTGTATATGAAGAAAATTATAGGTTGTTTGTAAAAGTGTTTGGTAAAATCTCTTAATGGAGATTGGGAACAATGCACTTTGCATGCCATGTATTTGACAATATGGCATTGGAGAATAAGCCTATAAAAATTGCAATGGTTAAATTGAGCACTCCAATTACCCAATTGAAGCGCTGCTAGAGAAATTTGACAATTTGTGTATGTAATTGAAAATAATCCCTCATTTTTCTCAGTTCTATGTGAAAATTTAGTAAAAATATCATTGTCAATCATATAAGTAACAAATGTCAACAAACGATGACATAGAGATTATAATTGAGTTTTCATGGCTTTGAAATTGCATGCATAATGTCTTAATGGATGTATAACAATGTAGTGTATGCAATCATCATTATATCAACTAGATATACATGTGCAGTGTTATACATGCAACTAAAATATCAATTAAATCATAAATAACCAATGTTAATTCACAAATTCATATTTAATCCATAACACTTATTTTTTTGGGAATAGCGATCAATTGGCTACAGAGGAAGTACATTCCACCAAACCATAGGCTTGTAATCTGTCTGCAATAGGGACACCCCCGAAGCTAAGGCTACGAGTCCACAAGGATAAACTCTTCCTATGGATGGCTCTAATACTCAAACACAACCCAATTTCTCAGTTATCACAATCTATTAACTCTCACATCAATTCTGGTCCACCAACTCTTTTTCCCTTTCATCCTGCACAACCCAAGGAATGAAGTCCCATTCTCTTCTCTACAGTCCCTCGAGGTATCCTACTTCCCTTCTAGGCTCTATAATACATTGTCCAAAAAATATCACTATCAGAGACTCGGGGAATTCTCAGTTGTAGTTTATCTCTCCCATTAACAACCATTTCCGTCTCACAGGGCCACACTTTTCTCATGGTTTTAGGTCAACAACTTCCATATTTGTCACTGATAATTATTATAATCTCTGTTACATTCTTTCCCTATTATTCTCAGTTCATTCATAGGGTGGTAACTTAGGCTTTGAGGGACAACTTCTCTTAAGGAAGAATGACAATAATTCCCTTGCATAACCAAAATACATGGATTATATTTGCATGAAGGGGAAATGCCACATGCTTTCACAAGAACTCTATGTATCTCCCTTTGCAACTCATCCCAAGGTTGATATGACTCAATGTAATTTAAGCTAAATGATTTAGGCTTAGGATAAAATAATATTATTTATCTTTTTCCCCCTTCACCTCTCCCTCCCCCTTTGACTCCCATAATCCCCCTTTATTTCCTCTCTTGTGAAATCATAGTCTCTCATATTTTTCGTTGTTCTTCCTCTTTAGCATGTAAGTGGTGAATATGCGCACACCCACACACACACCTGCTTATATTCATTATTTGAATGCATTGTGTGAATGCATGGTTATATTATATTTGTTTTAAATTAATATGTGAACCACTAAAATCACATAAGTGCTACTAACTCATGAATTTGAGATCATTTTCAAAGCTATTGTGGATGCAGTGTGTTAGGATCCTATAAATGATAGGAAATCAATATTCTGATTAATATCCATTTCATGCATAAAGAATATTGCTCTTGGCCCATATTGAAAATGCGAAGTTGACAAAGGGTTATCAACACCTCTCCAAAGATGTCTTCTCCATTGATGTCATAGAACAAATGATCGCTGCATGTCGTGTTCCTGGATCTATGTTGAAACAATTCTTCATCAATGAATGCGGTTTCAGAAATATTATGGTTCTGTAGGGTTTTATTTAATTTAAATATTTGCCAAAATTTTGGGCCCGAAGGCCAATATTTAGTCCTCGAGCCACTCACCTACAATGATCAACACACAAGACATGGGTGAACAAACATGAGCCAACGCCCAACACAAGTAAATCCAAGACAAGGCACCCAAGTGCCATGTACCAAGTCATATGAAGGAGGAGCCCACAAAGGTTTTGTATATTACTCAACGCATCGAATAATGGTGGGATCGTTTGCATATATCAACACCTATATGAGAAATACAAATTATATATGCAGTGTTGACCAAGTGTCAAACGTGAAATCCTCACACAACCAGCTATGAGTTTACAAATGACAACTGTGTTCATTACAGTTCACCAAAATCCAAACTGAGTTGACAGTCGTTTAAATATTAATTGTATAGATATGAGTTTTGATTACTTCGTTTGATGCCCCTGTCCTTGATCCAACACCTGTTGCGGTAATTGGGCAAATTGGTATTTTCACAAGGGATTCAAAGACATACATTCACTTCACCACTGAGTGTGAAGTAGAATTCAATAATGCCACCGATTCTGAAGAGAAGGGATTGGAAATTGTATGCAATAAGTTTAAAGAGGAAGTCCATGTCCCTGCATTAAAGGCGAAACCACTTGCTGAAGGAGAGGAACTTCTGAAGATATCAGATATGCCAGATTGGGGATAGCCTGCATTTTCTGGGATGAAGCAACTCAACAGAGTGCAGAGCAAAGTATATAAAGCTTCCCTGTTTACACTTGAGAATTTGCTTTTGTGTGCACCCATGGGTGCTGGGAAGACTAATGTTGCCATGTTAACCATACTTCAACAGATTTCTCTCAATATGGGTGTAGATGGTTCTGTTGATTTGAGCAAGTTAAAAGTGGTTTATGTTGCACCTATGAAAGCATTGGTTGCAGAAATAGTTGGGAAATTGTCTAACCGGCTGCAGTTCTCAATCCTGTTGTATCAATCAATCGTGTTGTGTGAGGTCCAGATGGTTCTTTGTTTGGAGTAGCTTATTCGAAGCACATAGTGCACACATATTCCTTCCATGTTGATAATAACTTGCGGCAACATTTGGAGATTGATGCTCATGTTGGAGGTGTAAATGACCTTGCTTTCTCACATCCCAACAAGCAATTGTGTATTATTACCTGTGGTGATGACACAACTATAAAGGTATGAGATGCAGTTACTGGTGCAAGGCAACATACTTTTGAAGGTCATGAAGCACCAGTGTATTCTGTATGCCCCCATTATAAAGAAAACATTCAATTTATCTTTTCGACGATTGTCAATGGCAAGATACAGGCTTGGTTCTATGATCTAATAGGTTCAAGGGTTGATTATGATGCTCCCGGTCAGTGGGGAACTACAATGGCTAATAGCGTTGTGGGAAGCAAGAATTCTGAGAAATCACTATTAGTGACCATGGACGATGAACGGAGGGAGTCAGCAGATATGGAAGAGAGGGAGAAGTGCCCAGAAATATTTTTGACATTGAAAGAGTCATTTCTGAAAGCCTTCAAAGTAATGGATAAGGAGTTGAGGTTGCATCCTACAATAGATTGTTTTTGTAGTGGAACTACTGCAGTAACTTTGGTGAAGCAGGGACAAGACTTGGTAATCGGTAATGTTGGATACTCAAGAGCTGTTTTGGGTACAAGAGTTCAAGACAATTCATTGTCTGCAGTGCAGTTGACTGTGGATTTGAAACCCAATCTCCCAAGGGAAGCTGAGAGGATTCGACAATGCAAAGGCCAATTTGTTGCATTGCATGATGAGCCTGAGGTATCACGTGTTTGGTTGCCTCATAATGATTCCCCAGGGTTGGCTATGGCTAGAGCTTTTGGTGATCTCTGTTTGAAGGACTTTGGCTTGATTGTTGTGCCTGATGTCTCTTACCGTCATTTAACTGAAAAAGATGAGTTCATTGTACTGGCTTTTGATGGGGTCTGGGATGTATTGTCTAATAAGGAGGTTGTGGACATTGTAGCATCGACACCTTCTCAAACAACTGCAGCCAGAGCTTTGGTGGAATATGTTGTTCGAGCATGGAGGTTAAAATATCCAACTCCCAAAGTGGATGATTGTGCAGTGGTCTCTCTTTTCCTCAATAATTCTCTGCCATCTGAGCCAAAATAAAAAACTGCACTGGCACAGGGCCCTAGTACTCAAGCAGTACCCAAAGAGATCACTTCAGTGTCAGCTACAAAATCACGGGAAGATTCAGAAAACAAGACAGAGCACTTCCTCATAGACAGTGAGACAAATACCCCCACATTAGAGCGTTCATACACAATTACAGGAATGCAGTTAAGTTCATATGGCTCTTATCTTTTGACTTATTCCATGGATTGTTCTCTTCGTATTTGGGATATGCGTCCATATGCCCCTCATAATAGATGTGTGAAAATCTTAACAGGCCATCAACACAACTTTGAAAAGAACTTATTGAAATGTAGTTCGTCTTCTGATGGAAGTAAAGTCACAACTGGCAGTGCAGATCSTATGGTTTATATATGGCAGATAGGGAATTCATTTAYAGGGAACACATGGCAACAATTAGAGCACCGATCCTCCAACTGGCAGTAAATCTCCAACAACCTCAAGCATTCAACGACTTCTGCATTCATTTGTTTTGATGTTGTTAGAGTCTATTCGCCAGCAAATCTTAAACAACCTCCAGTATGCTAGATGTTCAGGCAACAATTACCAATTTTAAACTTTCCTTTGGTTTGAGGTTTTGTTTGTTTTAGAGACAGCCTACAGGTGTCGAGATTTTTTGTAACTACTTTTCTATTTTTAGAAAGCAGAGATAGAGCTCGAGTCAGGAGAAGGCTGAGGGAATTTTTGTTTATATACACATGTAAAAGACAAAAAGAGGTTTTGACCTGTGTGGGGGTTTTGGTTCGACCATGGGAAATTTCTCCCTTTTGGCTGGACTGTGGGCCTCGCTACTCTAGGAGGTTTTTTGTCTGTAATTTTTGCATGACTAAACAGTAATAGAGAAAATGATTTACAGGATTCTTGTGTAGCAGTGTTGGTGGTGTGTTCCTTGTATGTTTTTTCAGCTATCTTTCTGCTATCATTCAAGCAATTTCATTTCTTACTATTGAAAAAGAGTAAATGGAGAAGAATTTATGCATGCATACTCTTTGTCCAATTTTTCAATAATCTTTATGTTTTCTTCTAAAACTCAGTTTATGAATTCTTAACTGCTCATTTGCTCAGTTTTTCCCTCCCCCATTTCTTCCTCAAATCGATACCATTCAAACTTGATCCGATCCAACAATTGTTACTATCTTGCCCTGTGGAGACATTTACCTCTAGATCTGATTTGTTCATTATCTTATAAACAGACCCCATGGCCCAATGGTGATCTGAGAAACTCGTCAACCACATCCTCATCTAAGTATTTCAAAAACCCCAACCCCTTACTTTCATATCTAGCCTAATATCCATCCCATACAAACCAAGTTAAATCGAAAAGAGAGAGCCCTCTCTGAGTCTTGGAGGGCTAGATCCAAGACTTCAAGTGGTTCGAGGTTACCTTTGTGACTGCCTCCGCAACCTTGGGCAAATTACAGAGTGTTAACACAGTGAAAGGATTGCATGACAGATTCATCATATTGGATGGACCACATGAAAGCTATGTCAAGAGAATAGAGTTCTGGAAAATGATGATGAAAAAAAAGAAAGAAAGCGTGAGAAGAAGACCATTAAAACCTTGTGGTTTCCAAAGTTATTGATTAGAGATTGTCAATGGATACTTGGTAGTAAGTTAGTGCTCTCCTTGCACGTGAAAAATTGGCAAGATGGATTACTCGGGAGATTGTTTAGTAGAGAAGGTGTCGCTTGAGCCCAAAAGGGTGAGTCAAGCAAGGAGGATGATCTAGATTGGATCATTATATTATTTGTTATCTATCTCGATGCTTTCAGAGTGGAAAAAAATGGAGGAATTAACTAGAAGGATCATTTTAATGGCAGGTCCAAGTTTGGAAAAATGGGGTCTGAAACCTTTTAGTGCTATTTTGAGGCATCGAATGACATTTTTGGGGTAAAACATTTACTAGGATCACTTGATACTATTCTACACATCTATCCATTTCCAATGGTGCAAAAATAACATCAATTGGATCTCACATGAAAAAGTTACGCCTCCTACAATTTGACCTATCATGTTGACCACAATGGTATGAGTGGATGCCATGCCATTCCCAATTATTTATGTATACGAAGCTAGCCACATAAGGACTTTAAAGAAGATTATAGAGGGTCCAAAAGCTTATCACAATTAAGGGTTGAGGAAGTCAAAACCCTACCTCTAAATGGCTATTAGGCGATGTTAAATACAAGGCCGCTAGGAGGAGAAGGGGTTCAATTATTTAACATTGTCTTTGTTACATAGTTGAGCAGAGCACCTAGGAGTGGTGTTTTAAGAGAAAGACATAGGAGGAGATATTTTGTAGAAACTATACATGCCATAGTATCAAAGGTAACTCCATATAGAGTTTCTCTTTCTTTGTACTTGCATTTGAGGAAAAGAGAGTAGAGCGGCCTCACCTTCTCGCTGGGTTTTCTTTGGTATTGGGTTTCCCAGGTTATATCTTGTATTTATTTGTGAATGGTGTATGAGTATTTATTTATGTTCTCTATTTTTCGCATTTCAACTATTTCATACATTTAAAGCGGAAAACCAATAATTAAAGAGTTCTAAGCTTTAAAGGAAATTACACTTCACAGTAAAGATTTCAGTATTTTATTAGGTCTATTGTGACGAACTATCTAGTGGAATATCTACGATAGTTTATAGATCGTATTGGTATCAGATAAAGTTTTCTTGGGGTTTTTGTGGAAAGATGAAAGTATCTAAGAATCATTTTAACAAGAAATTCATAGAACCCTAGACATCATCGACAAGTCTGTTCATAACAATCCTCAAGATCCAACATAGGAGATATTTGCAAGGTTGAAAGACCAAGTTGTTGAAATATCTCGCAATATGTCCCTCCTCATGGAAAATCTAGAAATCAATCTTAGACCATTTGGAAAATTTGGAGGCTCAAACTTAGAGATCAAATCAAATGGGAAACTTGGAGATAACAAAGACCCTAAAAATGTGTCAAGGAAAGAACCTGAGAAAGAGCAATCGAATTTTAGTACCATAAACCTTTCACATTATTTATTCAAGATGGAAGCAAAAGTGGACATAAAACCATATCAAGGTGAGATCGATGCATTAAAACATAATCATTGATTGCAATGATTAGAAGTTTATTTTAGCATTCACCATATAGATGAAGAATAAAATATATCATTTGCTAGATTGAATTTAGAGGGCCATGCTTTAACTTGGTGGGAAAGCCATATAGACACACTTAGGATAGAGGGTGATCCTTCTGTAACTAGATGGGATGACTTCAAAACCCTCATAAAGTCCCAATTATACCTTATCAGGAATGTATAGGACCAATGGATCTGGGGGAACTACTTCAAGCAGAAGCAAGGGCAACGTGTACAAGAGTACACCATTGAGTTATCAAATATGACGATCATGTCGGGCATATATTCTAAGAGCCCATATGTACTTCTCAAGTATTTGGGGGGTCTACATAGCCATCTACAAAAGTAAGTGATGGTTTTCAATCCAAGGACAATGGACGAGGCACGCATAGATGCATATTATCTAGAAAACATAGGCCATAAGAAATATTAACCAAGTGGTTCCAAGCAAAAAGAGCACCAGGAAGATTTTAAGGAGGGAAAGGAGTGGAAAGGGGGAAACAGTGAAAAGACAACAACCACAACACATCAGTGCGGAGATCCTATAAACCATTATAACCATTGCAATATTAATGGGCACATTGAAGAAAATTGTTGGAAACTACATCTAGAGTTGAACCCGAAGAATCACAATAAGGATACAAAGAAAATTAATATTCTAACCACGGATTCGAGCAATCAGTTTGAAAGTAGCTCCAATGTGGATGAGAATATTTTTTGTGCATTAGTGTAGAAGGATGTGAATCTGAATTGTATCCTTCATCACTAGGAAGAGTAAGAGATGAACAAATTCTTCCACATCAAGGTCCTGGTCAATAAGACCAAGATAAACACTTTATTCGATTCTAGTTCATAGGCTAATCTCATAACAACATATTTGGTCAACAAGCTTGGATTGAATGTTCATGATCATTCTAGCCTATATCCATTGGGATGGGTAAAAAAATGAGGCAGAGATCAAGGTAAAAAAATAGTGTAAAATTAAATTTGCTGTAAGTGTTGATTTTATTGATGAAGTGGAATTGCATGTAGTACCCCTTGACGTATGTAGAGTAGTGTTTGTTGGATATGTGTTATATTCTTTGCAAAACTACAGGGGGGTAAAGCCTAATTATCTTCCTGATTCATATGAAGGTATGCCTACCCACCTTTTACTGGGGGTTTTGGGAATGGCCCCCGAATGAAGGGGGTCTGAGTGGGCTCTACTCCCCTAACTGCGGGGCATGGGGTCCAGTCAATTTAGACTATTCATTATAAGGTCACAGATCTTATGATAGAAGTTATGTTAGGGTTTTCACCCAAGAAGGAAATTTTCTTTTTGTATGAGGGCATTGTATTGCAGCTGGTGTAGTATGATGATGGATATACTATTAGAGGTGTGACTCTAAACAAGTTGTTGGTTTTCCTGATTTAGGTTTCCGAGGTAAAATATATATGTAATGTGTGTGTTCCATTGTATATTTTCTATTTTTATTAAGAATTTGTTTGCAGTGATTAATTGTATAAGGTTAAACTCTACATTTGGTATAAGAAATTTTAATGGATTCAGGGAGACGTCTTTTTGGCTAATGGTTTGGCTCGAGTTTATAATAAACCTTGTTACAGTCGAAGATCTATGGTATCGATTCTTAAGGTGAAAATAAATGGAGAGCAGTTTGAAAATAGAGATCGAAAAATTTAATGGACAAAGTTTTGAGTTGTGGAAGCTCAAGATGGAAGATTTGTTGGTGGAAAAATATCAGTGGATCATTGTAGATCTAGGTACCACACCTACAAGAACGTCAACAAAATACTGAAAAAATTTGGATCAGAAGACGAAGAGCACAATCCAATTGTGTCTCTTAGATATAGTATTATTGAGTGTGTTAGGGGAAGCTACAACCAAGGCATTATGGGATAAATTAGGGGCTTCGTATCAGTCAAAGTCCTTAGTAATCAAAATGTTCCTGCGGAAGAAGATGTACAACCTAAGGATGAAAGATGGAGCCTTGATGATAGAGCATCTAAATGCCTTCAATACCGTGGTAAGTCATCTATTATCCATTGATATTAATATTTCTGATGAAGACAAGTGTATCAATTTATTGTGCTCTTTACCAGACTTGTGGGATAGTCTAGTTGTGATCATAGTTTATTGATACAACTACTTTAAGTTCCGATGATGTGGTTTCATCCATTTTGTCAGAGAAGATGAGGTGGAAGAACATGGAAGAATATAACACATATGTATTATTTGCAAGAGGATGCTTTGAAGAAAGAAATAGATCTAAGTCCTCAAGTGAGAGATCTAAATCTAAGGGAAGATCTAAATCTCCCAAAAAGTTTCTAAAGGTATGCTGGATATGTGGAAAAAAAGGGCACTACAAGAAGAAATGTAGATCCAAAAGTGTTGAGAAGGGTAAGAGATCTGAAGATGCTCCTTCTAAAGAATAAAAAACTTCCACGGAAGGAGGGGATCTGTACTTGACTTCTTCAAGCACACATGCAGATCATGAAGCATGGTTGGTTGATTCAGGCACATCCTTTCATATGAATCCTCATAGGGAATGGTTCTGTGAATATGAAAGGTATGGCATAGGTGATGTTTTCCAGCTGGGTGATGACTCGACAACTAAAATCACAGGATAAAGAAAATTCAAGTTGAAGCTCATGAATGGAAGGATTATAACACTCCCTAGTGTTTTGCACATCCAAGGATTGGAAAGAAATTTGATTTCTATAAAAAAATGGACGATGCAGGGGTAAAAATAGTGTTTGAGAAAGAAAATTGCAGGATGGTTTGAGGAGAAATGATGTTTGGTTTGGAATTCTATATAAGYTGTAGGGAGGCACTATTATTGATCGGTATAATAGTTCCATTTTTCCTGAGATTGGAGCTTAAGAAGAAAAAACTCCTATAGTCTCTAAGGAAAAGGGTTTGTTGTGGCATCAAACACCGGGGCATATCAAAGAGAAGGTCCTTTGACTACTACACAGTAAAGGTATGGTTGAAGGCATGTCTAATTTCTCTCTAGATTTTTATTTCTATAAACATTATGTATATGAGAAGCATAATTAGGTAAGATTCCCCTTTGGTGCAACGAGGCAAAATATAATTTTATAGTTGGTACACAATGATGTGTTTGGACATGTGTCGGTTCCATCACTAGGAAAATTTGTGTACTATAACTCATTTATAGATCACTTCTTGTTGAATACATGGATATATTTCCTCAGAAAGAAATATGAAGTCTTTGACAAATTTAAATAGTTTAAGGCTTTTGTGGAGAATCAAATAGAGAAAATAATTAAGGTGTTGTGGATGAATAATGGTGGAGAGTTATATGGAAATGAATTCAAATAATTCTATAAGAAGTGTGGTATATCAAGGCAAAATACTACTCCATACACCTCAATAGAATGGAGTTGTAGAAATGATGAACATGACGCTGATGGAAAAAGCAAGGCGCATGCTCAGTGGTGTCAGGTTATGATAGGAAGAAGGTAGCGGGTATTGCATTCTACCTGGTTAATCGATTACCCTCATCAACATTGGATGAAAAAAATCAAGACAATGTATGGACTGGTAAGGAACCTTCTCTCACACATCTCAGGGTATTTGGGTGCGATGCCTATGTTCATGTTCCAAAGGAAAACAAGAGTACACTAGATACAAATGTTGAAAAATGTATCTTTACTGGGTATAAAGATGGTTTGATAGGTTATAAGATTTGGAACCCAGAAACTAAAAAGGAATTGCATAGCCAAGATGTGGTATTTAGAGAAATCAAAGATGTTTTCAAATAGGAAGTCCTAGCAAAGAAGAAAGAACCAAATAAAATAGAGTTTGAATTGAATGATAATGAATCAGACTCTATAGAAGAACAAGAATAAGAAGAAGAAAATTCTCATACTCTAGTATTGATGATCCGGATTTAGGAGCGGAACGAATTGATTAACAGACTGAATACAATAAACACATATATATGAAGAATATCACATATATCCAGTGAACAATATCTTCCATTGAATAATTAAATAGGTTGAAACTATAAAACTGCATAACTGAAATACTTGCTCGAATGGCGGTAGCTATCTTTGAGAAGAGATGTGAATGCTATGCACATTAGTCTGAGCATAATGAATTACAATGAAGCTCTAGAGGCCTTTTTGATATTACTCATGAATACCAAAACCCTATACATCAAAAAACCTAACCTTAGGAGGTGAAATGTCAAAAGTCACATGGGCCCCTATGGGTAAGTTGGTACCTCAACTTCCTGGGGTCGTAAATTTTGCATACGACCTCCATTTTAGGCGCGTGATATCCCGTTGGAGAGGTATTTCAGACAACTACACATTCCGCCATCAAACTCTGACTTTGTCTACAGTTTGACTATGGTGAGCCAAAAAAACATTGTTTAGGCCTCCAAAACGACCCTTGAAGTACAACAATATGTGCTGACATGAAAACATGAAAAATAAGCTAGTTGGATTACGTGAGAGGCCACCAATATCCATTTGAAAAATGTGTAGGGCTTCAAACAACCCTAGAAGTGTAGAACCCACAATTACAAAGAAGTACAAAAGAACGTGCTGAACTAAAAACGGATAAGAGGAGCCAATTAGAATAGGTGGGTGGCCACCAATAACCAACTGGATCAATCCTCCTCCCTTAGGAAACAATGGTCTCCATTGCGTTGAGTTCCCCCATCAGGTGAGAAAAAGTTTGCTAGATTTGGCCCTCGGTGAGCCACTTGCCTTGGTGTAGGAGTTTTCCTACCTTGACAACCTGATAAAGCTGGATCCTTTGCTGGCGAGTGCCCTTGACCTATGTGACCATGATTTGATCACTGGATGCTTGTTCCATGTAGTCAGGGTTGAACTCTGTGGGTGTAAGTTGTTCTGTGATCTCTGAGGTGTCCAATAATGGTGGAAAATATGGTTGAAGGAGGTCCACATTGAACACTGGGTGCAGGCCAAGGAAGGTTGGAGTGTTGATCTCAAAATCATTGCTACCCACAACCTTAGTGATAGTGTCGGGCCCATAGTGAAGTGGGTGGAGCTTCTAATGGGGCCCTTTGAGACACTCCTTCTAAAAATGTAATGAGACTTTGTCGTAAACCTGAAACTGGTGTGGTACCCTGTGCTGATCATGGTGCTACTTATACTTAGCATTGGATTTCTGCAAAATATCCTAGACTTGTAGGCAGATGTGATGAATCTTCTCAATGAATTTAGTGGCTTTGTCTATCACAGGATGATCATGGGAAGAGTCTGTTTGGGTGGTGGAAAGAGAAAGTGCAACATCAATGGGTCCCAAGGGATGGAATCCCAGACTCACCTGAAATGGGCTATGGCCGATGGAGCTATGGAGAACCCTGTTGTAACTGTGTTGAACATAGGGGAGACTATCATTCCATGCACGTGGATGCTTAGAATTGTACATGCGTAGGATGTGCACAATAATCTGTTTGACGACCTCTGTTTGGTTGCCTGTTTGGGGGTGGAAAGTAGTGGATTTTGTGAGCTTGGTGTCCAATAGTGACCAAATACTCGACCAAAATGTGATGAAGAACCTACTGTCCCGGTCGAAGATGATGGTCTGTGGTATCCCAAAGTGGACCCACACTCGCTTGAAGAATATATTGGAAGTATCGTCCACTGTGATATTGTTCTTGTAGGTTGTGAGGATGGCCATTTTCGAAAACCGATCAACAACCACAAATACATAGTCATTTCCTTGCTTGGTGGAAAAAAGGTCAGACATGTAATCCATTGAGATGGATTCCCAAGGCTTCTCGGGAGTAGGAAGAGGGGTGTATAAGTCTTGCTTCTTGATGGATGTCTTGAAAATGACATAGGCAGTGCAATATCTGATATACTTGCTGACGTCCTATTGAAGTTTTGACCAATAAAAATGTTTTTTTAAGAATGACCACAGTTTTCTCCACGCCAAAATGTTCTGCCATCCGACTGTAGTGGGCTTCCCAAATAAGCTTTGTACGATCGCTTTTAGGAACACAGAGATGGCCCAGGTGGCATAAGAGTCCGTCATGAATGTGAAAATTGGTGACAATTGCGCCTGTACCCAAGAGATAATAGGTGGTGGCGAAGTCCAGATCTTGCTGATAAATTTGGGGCCACTCAGATGATTCATGTCCACAGGAATGGACCACAATGGTGAGTGCAACCACAAGAGGTCGACTGAGGCAATCAACGACACGATTTGAGATACTTGTCTTATACTTGATGTTGAAATGGAACTTTTGTAGGTAGGTGGACCACTTCTGATGGCAGTTGTTCTGCAATTTCCCCTGTGTTTGTATGAACTACAAAGGCTTGTGATCAGTGTGTATGATTGTTTCTTTTCCCAGAATGTAATGTTTCTATTGAATTTTTCTTTTATAATGGAATACATTTCCTTGCCATAGGTGGGGTATTTTCGGAAAATATCTGAGAGTGTCTCACTATAGTATGCCACCAGATTATCATACTGAGTGAGAAATCTGCCCACAACATAATCAAATGCATCTATCTCAATCTTGAACGATTGTTGCAGATTAGGAAAGGAGAATATTGGAGCTGAGCACAAGTGATGTTTTAGATCATCGAATGCTCATTGTTGTTCCTTCCCCCACACAAACTTGGCCCTGCCATCGTCTTTGGTCACCTGAATGAGGGCCCATGCAATATGGGAGAATCCCAACATGAATTGTTGGTAGAAGTTGGCTAGTCCCAAGAAGCTCCGAAGCTCGGTCAATGTGGTTGGGGCTGGCCAGTGACATATGAATTGGATCTTAGCTAGATCAACATGTACCCCATGCTCATCAACATTGTATTCCAAGTATTAGATCCTGTTCATGCCAAAAGAACATTTTTCCAAGTTGTCATATAGCTTGTGTTGTCGCATAGTGCTAAAAACCTGCTGAATATGCTGCATGTGCTCCTCCCACGTTCTGTTGAAGATGAGGATGTCATCCAAATATACCACCACAAAGGAGTTGGTGAATGGTCACAATACATCATCTATCAACCTCATGAAAGTGGCTGGTGCATTTGTTAAGCCAAAAGGGAATGACTAGCCATTCGAAGAGACCTTGTTTAGATTTGAAGGATGTCTTTCATATATCAATTGGTTCGATGGGAACCTGGTGGTAGCCAAAATTTAGGTCAATCTCGTTGAAGAAATTTTCCCCCTTGAGTTGGTCAAGAAGGTCATCAATCCTGGGAATGGGGTACCAGAACCTGACAGTGATTTTTTTTAAGGCTCTGTAATCAATGCAGAGTTGTCAAGTCTCGTCCTTCTTATGCACCAATACAATCGGGATTCCTCAAGGGGAGGAGCTGGATCTTATGTGCCCCTTTTGAAGAAGATCTTGGATATGACACTTTATTTTGTTATTTTCCATTAGCGAGCGATGATAGACTGGTCCATTAGGTAGATGTGCATCGTGGGTCATATCAATTGTATGCTTGACTTGACTGTGTGTTGGTACCCTTGTAGGCGAGGAGATGATGTCTCTGCATTCTTCCATGATCCCATCCAATTTATTCTACTACAAAGAGAGGCTCTGTGTAGAGCCCACAGATGTGGTGGAAAAATTCTACTTACTGTGAGCACAGATCACAAAGAAGACGAACTTCTTGGTTTGTGAGATGACCTTATTGCATTGCTTAGCAAATATTAAAGAAATAACAGTAGGTGACGCTACCTCTGGTATCCTGTACAATTTTCTACCCAAAGTGATAATAACACTACGGGGTCTAAGCTCATACACATCATGACGCTTCCACAAATATGGTTTTCCTAAAATAAGATCACAAACTTCAAGGGGAGAAATATCACACAATACCTCATCTTTGAAAGGATTTATGCCATAGGGAAGACAACACTGTTGGATGACACACAGATCCCTTCCTTGGTGAAGCCAGTCGATGGTGTAGGGAAGCGAGTGTGGTTTCAATGGCATGTCCAAACGCTTGATGGCCTCTACTGAAATAAGGTTCTTCTGAATACAACTATTGACAGTGAAATGAAGCAGAGCCCCCTTTACCCACATCTACGAGTGAAAGAGACATTCCCCTTCCTCTGGTTCTTCTGGTTTGCTTGGACGAAATTTGGTGGTAGCGACAGTGGCACTGGGTTCAACATCGATAATCTGCTTCCCTCCTTTAAGATTTGATTCAGAACTAGAATCGACCTCTGAATCGAAAGCCTTCAGTTCAACCATGAGTGACTGCTTGGAGCGACATTCTTCGGTGTTGTGACAAGGGATTTTATGATACTGACACCATTTTCCTGTGTCCTTCTTTGTTTTCTCATTGCCCTTGTGTTGAGGCTTGCACTGGTTGTCCCGAGGGAGACCATATCGACTTGGTCCCTTGCTGTGTGGGTTGGGGATACCTTTTCCCTACTTCGACTGTGAGGGGTTTGCAGATCCAAACTCTCTCCTTTTCCGCTTAAATGTCTGCTCGATCTTGACTGCGTATCTATAAGCCATTCCCAATGAGACGATTTCCATAAACTCCATTTATGTTTGAATGTGTCTATGCAAACAACCATGGTATTTGAGCACCAGATGACGCTCAGAGTATTTGATACCCAATTTGGTGTGCATGGTATGGAAAATATTGGTGAAATCTAGTACTGTGTGGTCCCTTTCTTGACGTAGGGTTGTCCATCTGGTGTATTGGTCCTTGTAGCTTCCAACATGATAGTATTATTCTTTAATGGTGTCTCGAAAGGAATCCAATGTAGGGGCCACCACAAACATTGCAGATTTCTCTACATCCCTTTGCTCATAGTAAGTATCCCACCAGTGTTTAACATGGGGAACAACCTTGAGGAGTGAAAAAGTGATATTTTCCCTATCGAAAAAATTGTGGACCAAAAAATACTCTTCGAGAAGATTCAACCATTTATCTACATCATCTGCATATATCAGTCCTTCAAATAATGGAATTTCAAAATTTACCTATACCTTGAAGGGGGTTGCATGGCCTCTTGATGAAGATGCTTCTCCCATGGGAAGCCGTCAAAGGATCTACACAAAGTTGTCCATCATTTTGTTCCTTTGTCACATGAGGGCTTCCTCGAGAAACATTTTAATATGATATCTTGCTCCATCATATTTCTTTTCATCCCCCATGGGTTTTTTTCGGGCTCAACATGATCGATATTGCAATGGCTTGATTGTTTTGAGTCCCATCTTCTTGTACCCAGATCTTGTCGGGGAAATGCACAAAGACAAATAAATAAAGAGCAGACCGCTCTGATACCATTGATCCAGATTTAGGAGCGGAATGAAATGATTAACATACTGAATACAATAAACACAAAGATACGAAGAATAACACATATATCTAGTGAACAATATCTTCTATTGAATAATGAAATAGGATGAAAATGTAAAATTGCAAAACTGAAACACTTGCTCGAATGGTGGTAGCTATCTCTGAGAAGAGATGTGGCTGATACCTACATCTATCTATGAAGAATGAATTACAATGAGGCTCCAAAGGCCTTTTTGATATTACTCATGAATGCCAAAACCCTAGACATCCAAAAATCTAACCCTACGAGATGAAACGTCAAAACTCATGTGGGCCCCTATGGGTACGTTGGTACCTCAACTTACTGGGGTTGTGACTTTTTCAAACAACCTCTGTTTTAGGTGTGTTATATCCCACTGGAAAGTTCTTTAATAGAACTACACATTTCACCATCAAACTCTGACTCCATCTATAGTTTGACTATGACAAGCCATAAAACAACTATTTAGGCCTCCAAAATGGCCCTGGAAGTACAACAAGATGTGATGACATGAAAACATACAAAATAATCCAGTTGGATTAGGTGAGAGGCCACCAATATCCACCTGGAATATGTGTAGGGCTTCAGATATCCCCATAAGTGTAGAACCCACAATTAAAAAGAAGCACAAAAGAACGTGCTGAACTAAAAATGGATAAGAGGAGCTAGTTTGAATAGGTGGGTGGCCACCAATAGCCAACTGGATCAATTTAGGAGATCGGTTAAGGAAAGAAGTCAACCAAAAATGTATACTCCACTTGATTTCCATTCAAATATTTATTTTTCTATTACTGATGATGATCCTATAACTATTAGGGAGGCAGTGGATTCAGAGGATGAAAAATTCTAGAAAAAGGCCATGATTGAAGAAATGTCAGCCTTGGACAAGAATGAGGATTGGTATCTAGTGGAGTTGTCCATTGGAAGAAATCTCGTTGGAAACAAATGGGTGTTTAAAAAAAATCTGAATGCAGAAGGAAAAGTGGAGAAATACAAAGCTCGATTAGTGGAAAAAGGGTATTCCAAAGTAGAGGGAATTGACTTTGGTGAAATTGTCTCTCCTTTTGCCAAGTTAACTTCTATTAGATTTCTTTTATCTGTTATTGTTGATTTTGATTTTTAAATAGAATAGATAGATGTGAAGACAACATTCATACATGGGAATATGGAAGAAGAAATCTACATCAAGGATCCATAAGGATTTGTTGTGAAGGGAAAGAAAGAGCTAGAATGCAAGATGAAAAATTCCTTGTATAGGTTAAATAAATCACCAAGGATGTGGTGTCAAAAATTTGATACATATATGTTAGGACTTGGCTTCACAAGGAACAAAGAAGATCACTCTGTGTATTTCAAATTAATTATTGATCATCTTATTTACTTGGTCTTGTATGTAGATGATATGTTGTTGATAGGAAATGACAAGGAGATTTTCAAGGATGTGAAAAATCAATTTTCCTCTAAGTTTGACATGCAGGATCTTGGTGCTACAAATTTTATTTTTGAGCATGGAAATTAAAAGAGTCTGGGAAAACATAAAAAATTGGTTAAATCAAAGGAAATATGTCAAGAAAATATTGCATAGGTTTAATATGAATGAATGTAAAGCAGTTAGGGTCCCTATTCCTGCAGGTGTAAAGTTATATTTGAATCAGTGTCCCAAGACATAGGAAGAGGAAGAGGACATGTCCCGTGTTCGATATGCTAGTGAAGTTTTTAGTTTGATGTATGCAATGGTTTGTTAATCCCTAATATTGGCTCATTACCCCTTAATTGGGGCATATTATATTAGTAATGTTATTTTATTTATTAGTTTTAATTATACCTCATAGTCTCCTATATATACCAAGGAAACATTTTCATTTTGAATCATCTTGTACTTGAACATTTAAGTGAGGTAAAAGGAGGTTGCCCCCTCGAAGAGGATTATTATCTGAAATTGTCTCTTTTTCAAGGTGTTGAGTACTTTTTATGAGGTTTTTCTATGCTATATTGATATTTAGTTCTTAACATATGGTATCAGAGCTCAAGGTCTTGGGGTTTCGCTGCTTTATCTGAGACACCTTGGAATTTTCGCTATAACTTTTTTTTCTACAACGTTTCAGAAGGAACGACTTGAAGGATATTTAGTAGATGGATCAAGGTATGTTGGGTTCAAAATTCATCTCCTGAGGCCTTATAATTTCGGAGATACAACCTATACAAGATAGGGTTATGGAATCATCCTGAACTGAGTCATTGCGTAATTTTTGCTATAAAAAAATTTCTGTAATGTTTCAGACCCTGAAATCCAAAGGATATTTACAGAAATTAGTAAGGTATCTGTGGTAAAAATTTCATATTCTGGGTCATCTTAAATTTGTAGATACACCTTCTGTAATATAGGGTATTTGACTAGTCCTATTGACTAGTCTCAAGAAGGTGTTCCAGGTAAAACAATCATAACTTATTCCTAGAGTATCCAAATTGAGTGGGATTGGTTTCATTGGATCATGGACAGTCTGTATTATTTTTGGTGTGAGTTTCAAAATTTTATATCAATTATTTTGTGCGGGGCACGATATACAAGTGAGATCTCCTGGAAAGGCCAAAAATTGGCAAGTTGTGGGGAAGTTACCGTAAATTCCACTTGGCACATCCAATTTTGATCAGTCCTGTGG
>SNQJ01S0031738.1:41678-55351 GCA_010110895.2 Picea sitchensis
AGAGTGGTGGTATAACGCTTCCTTTCATACTGCAACAAAAATGACACCATTTATGGCACTTTATGGATACCACCCTCCTTCCATCACTTCTTCTCTAAAAGAAAAATCTAAGGTTCAAGCAGTGGAAGATCGCATCGAGAATCAGCAACAAGTTCTCCAAATCTTAAAGGAGAACCTGACCATGGCACATAATCGCATGAAACAACAAGCAGATCGACATCGTAGTGAAATAAGTTTTGAAGCAGGGGATTGGGTATTTTTAAGACTACAACCATACAAACATATGTCCCTCAAGCAAGCCAAGAAGGATAATAAATTATCACCAAAGTACTATGGCCCTTATAAGGTTTTGCAAAATATTGGTACTATGGCATACAAATTGGAGCTGCCTGCATCTTCACGAGTACACCCAGTTTTCCATGTTTCATGCTTAAAGAAGGTTATAAGCGACAAGATACCAGTTCAAACTATATTGCCAGAACTTGATGAGGAAGGAAAAATCATATTGGAGCCTGAAGCCATCACTGACACAAGAATTCGCCCACTGAGGAATAGATCCATTTCAGAGTATCTCATTAAATGGAGGAAACTACCGACTGGAGAGTCCACTTGGGAAGATGCGTCTTTTATACAGAAGCATCCAGAGTTACTCAAGCATTGCGGACAACACTTGTCTCAAGGGGAGGGGCATGTTAAGCCCTAATATTGGCTCATTTCCCCTTAATTGGGGCATATTATATTAGTAATGTTATTTTATTTATGTCAGCTTTAGGCCATTAGTTGTAATTATACCTCCTAGTCTCCTATGTATACCAAGGAGACATTTTCATTTTGAATCATCTTGTACTTGAAAATTTAAGTGGGGTAAAATGAGGTTGCCCCCTCGAAGAGGCTTATTATCTGAAATTATCTCTTTTTTAAGGCGTTGAGTACTTTTTCTGAGATTTTTCTATGCTATATTGATATTTGGTTCTTAACATGGTTTGTACTAGACCATGTAATACCCTTGTTTCCCCCAATTTGTAAATATTACTATAACTTGCCAAGAGACTATGGCAGACTAAATATGTGTGAATGTTTGATTTGATGATCCTTTGTATAAAAGGGTCAATGTATGAATTTTATGTTATTAATAGAAATTGGATATGTCTTGCACAAACGCTGAAAGGGGGGAGTTTTCCAAGATAGACTGTGGATTCTATGAGAGAGATGGTGAGGGAAACCAAGAATGGTTGGAATGAACCTCACCAAACCAATAATTACTGGATGTAATTGCTTAATAGTCCTTTGACCCATAAATGAATTACCACTCATGCTGGTAGTTGAAATTCCTCCTCAAGAGTTAATGAGGAGATGGGGTAGGGTACCCATATGTAAGGCTTCCAAGCCTAACCAAGAGTTGGGGATTCAGACCCATGCAACCTTGCTGAGGAAGGTAAGAAATGAAGTAATTCAGAGGGACAAAGGCAGATCTGCAAGGAAGTAAAAGAGAGGAGAGCATGTTTCGACTTGGGAGTTGAGAGAAAAGATGAGAAGAAAGCTTGTTTTGGATGTAAGAATCCATGGGTAGGGTCTCTCTACAACCTTATAAACGAGGCTGAAGAGTGACCGAGGAAGTACTCGTGCATACCTCCTTGCTTGGTGTAGATAAAACCGGTTTCCAATATCATGTGGGAGGAGGAGAGTAACCTTTATTTCTGACTATCGTGGAGCAAGGAGAAAGAATCTCTCTCAGAAAATCATGGTCTAGCTTCAGGGTGGCTAGCGGTAAATCTGTCAGGATTCACTGTGCCTATGGTTGGGTGGAAACAGGAACCCCTTTCAGCAGTCACTTCACATTTTCCAGTTCTGATAAGTATTTTCATACTCTGTGTAATACATTGGATGCGATGATTGAATGTTTACGTTTATGGTTAAGTTTTGCAGTGTTCGAACAATTATTAGAAATGCTCATTTGCTTCTATATACTACTGTATTTATATGGTCTTTGATTTTCCTCAGTTTAGTCACTAGAGATTTATGGGATGTGAATTCACAGGAGAGTCAGGGTAGGATTAAATGAAACATCTAAGTCCTTCTGATATTTTGAGTTTACCTCAGCGACAATGTCAAGTTTAAATATGTGGGAGAAGGGCGTTTCCTTCAGACCTTCCACCCATATGACCAAGGGATCATACCCATGACTTTAATCAAGTATCGACTAAGAGAAAAGTGTATCCTGAAACCTCAATATGATCCCATTCGACCCAGGGTTGGAAACCCCTCACTAAGCTCAAAAGGAGTGAAGCTAATTTGGCTTTGGGACTTCAAGACTTATGAATCCAAAACCCTCGAAAACAACCGAAGGCCGTAGTCGTGAATTAATGAGGCCTATGGATATGGGAATCTAGTGGAGATCTCTCTTAGCCGTTAGATCAGACTTATTAAGGGGTAGAGTTAAGTACTTTGGAAAAGTTCCACTTCGAGAGGATAGGGGTGGTTTAGCACCGAAACTCTCAAATTTCGAAATCGTGAAGTTAATCTAGGCCATTGAGAATAGAGGGATGCATGTCCACAGATAAATGGTTATCCAGAAGTTTGGGTATTCAACAGTATCAATGTGAATACATAGGGATGTTCAATGTAGAACTCCGAACGTCGATGTTCAACATAGAATGATGAACACCAAACGTCGACGTTCAATGTAGAATGCCGAACATCGAATGCCGACGTTCAATGAAGAACATCGAATGTCGAATGCTGAATTTACAAAGTGATGTAAACCGTCGATCGTCAGATCCTTCGGGATCCCTCTCAACCATCGATATAAAGACTCCGTTGAGAACCCCTCTTAACTACGCAACCAAATGGGAACGCGTCGTGGAACGACACGTGGCCCCCCTCTTGTCCCCTGTCAAATGTCATCCTTTGGACTAGATTTGTTGGATGAGAGGCTACAAGGAAAGAGATCCTATAGTCCAGAGACTTGGTACTCCGGAGGAACTTGGCCAAGAGTCTTCAAAGTGAGAAAAATCCCAAAGTCACGAATGATGAAGTGAATCTCAACCGTTGATAGGTAGAGGAAACGTGGCGCTAGATTTGAGAGTCTGGATACTTGGATATTCAGGGGATTCACGATGTGAGGAGTTGGTAAGCTCTGAAGCCCAGAGTTGTGAAGTAATGGGAGCCTTGGATCTACGTGGGAAGACCTCGACTGTGATATTTGAAAGAAGTTAGAAGGTTGTAAATCTGGGGCTGACATGGCTCACTGACATCATCCAGGGTGATGTGGACCCACAACTAAGGTGCCACATGTCACCGAATAAGGAAGATTCACAGACCCCTTATGCCTATTAGAGAATGACACATGTCACCCCCTAATGAAGACATGTGTCACCCCTGGTCCTCACACATGTCAGCCTCTGGTTCATGCCTGCCTGGCCAACGTGGTTGGTGATATGACCAAGAATTTGGGAGTCTAGGAGTTCAAAATATTTGGGGCATAGTATAGTGGAGGGAATTTCAACATCGATCATCGATTGCTAAACGCTGAAACTTTCAATGTCGATTACCGATTGCTGAGCGTTGAAACGTAGAACGTTGATCAACGAACGTTGATTGCCAAATGACCAAGGCCACGTGGAAATATTTTGGGACTTCGGGTAGTATGCATGCAATAATAAAAAAGGGCGTTTAGCACTGAACGTCAAAAACCCCAACTAATAGTGCCTGGATAACTTTGGGAGGTTGTATATTGCAAACCAGAGGTCGAATTAGAGCTGGTGACAGTTGTTAGAAAGATACAGACGAGTAGAAGAGGATGAAGACATCAAAGAGATTATTTGATATGATTTGAACAAGCAAACATTTGATTCCCCCTCCGAGGACACTGACAATTGTAAGGAATCTAAGAGTCATGACCCTTAAGATTTCAATAAATCCAAACTGCCCACCTTCGATGGAGAGATTAAGAAGGGGGGAAGAAACAAAAGTTTGGCTACTCAGATTGAATAAGTACTTCAGAGTCCATGACTACTCTGAAAAATTAAAGGCTCAGATAACCATTTTCAACATGAATGAGAAAGATTCCATTTGGTGGGAGGACCTTAGGAATGTGAAAGGAATCCATGAGAAGGACTTGTCATGGAAACAATTTGAGAAATAATTCAAGAAGAAGTATCTGTCAGAAATGTACTTTGATGGGAAGACCAAGGAGTTCTATGAACTCAAGTTGGGACAACTCACCAGAGATGAGTATATCAACAAATTTCTTGAGTTGATGAGGTATGTGCCCTACATAAAGGATGAAAAATTAAAGATGCAATGATTTATTAGTGGATTACCTTAGTGCTACCAAGATAGAATTGAGCTTGATGAGCCAAAGATTTTAGAAGATACTATTCGAAAATCAAGGTATTGCTATGAGCAATTCAAGAAGAAGACAAAACCCCATGAAGACTGGAAGAAGAAAAACAATTCGAGATTTAAGAAGAAGGGGTTTAAATCCTCAATATTTAAGAACCATGGGAAGAGATCTAGGATGATCCTTCCTACATGAAGTGTGTATCAGCAAAATTTTCCATCCCAGAGTGGAAATAAACCATTCAGAATAGTTCCAAGTAAGGATGATAACACGAAGAAATAACCATTGAAATGTTGGGGTTGTGGAGAGGAACATCTGCTGAGGGAATGTTCGCATAGGAAACAAAGAAATAAGAGGGTATACAACATCCAAGAGGCTACCACAGTCAATGATGTGGCTGTGAGAATGCCACAAATTTATGTAGCCTTAGATAATAGACAATTTGACCACCAAGATTCAGTGGTGGAGATGGAAGGTATGATTTCCAACCATCCCGTTTGCATTTTAATTGACCCTGGTTCTAATTTGAGTTATGTTTCCCCTCAAAATATTCAGAAATGTAAATTGCAACAAGTTAAACATGTTAAATCATGGATGGTACAACTAGCCACTGTAACCAAAAGAAAAGTAACAAAGGTAATATTGACATGCCAATTCGTTATAAGTGGGTTTCACACCAAGCAAACCTAAACATACTTCCTTTAGGATCTCATGACCTGTTGATTGGAATGCACTGGTTGGCTTCCCACAAAACAAGGACTTCCTTGTGTGTAAAGATGCCTGCAAGGAAGGGATCAGAGGAGTCCTTATGCAAGAAGGACATGTGATTTGCTATGAATCCAGAAAAATGAATGAGCATGAAGTCAATTATGTGACCCATGATATGGAATTGGCTACCACAGTGCATGCTTTAAAAATGTGGAGGCATTACCTCTTAGGTAGAAGATTTTTACTTATGACATACCCTAGTGGGTTGATGTATTTGTTTGACCAACTAAAACTCAATGTGAGATAAGCTAGGTGGATGGATCTCCTTATTGAGTTTGATTTTGAAATCAAACATATAAAATGAAAGGAGAATAGGGTGGTTGATTCCCTTAGTAGAAGTATGAAAGTGGTTCACTTGGCAACTGTAAGCACCAATGAATTAGACATCAAAGAGAGAGTCAAAAGTGCACAAGAAACATATGCATTTTTCAAGACCATGACATCATACCTAAAGCAGGAGCCCACAGAGCTGAAGTATGAAGGCTATTAGATGCTTAATGATGGCATGTTGACTTACACAGGCATATTGTATATTCTAAATTGTGACGACTTGAAGAGGTTCATAATGGATGAACTACATAAAATACCATATATTGGTCATCCTGGTTATCATAAAATGATCACGGCCAATAGGAAACTATTTTATTGGCCCGGACTGAAAAAGGACATAGCTGATTACTTAGCTAAGTGTCTCAAATGTTAGCAAGTCAAGGCCGATCACCGACACCTAGTAGGGATGTTGCAGCCCCTACCAATTCTTGAATGGAAATGGGAAGCCATATCCATGGATTTCATCACATGATTACCAAGATCAACCAAACATAATGACGCCATAATGGTAGTTGTGGACAAAATAAGTAAGGCTTCTCACTTCATACTAGTCAAGTCAACTTGCAAGGAAATAAATATTTCTAGCATTTTCATGAAAGAGATATTTAGACTGCATGGCATGCCTAAGGAAATTATATCCGACAGAGATAAATAAATTTACTTCAAACTTTTGGAAATATTTGTTTATTGGTTTTGAAACAAAATTGTTCTTTAGCAAAGCCTATCACCCTCAAATTGATGGACATACAGAGAGGGTAAACCAAGTGTTAGAAGACATGCTAAGGATGCATGTAATGCATCAACCCAAGAAGTGGGAAGACTACCTATCGCTGGTAGAATTTTCCTACAACAATGGCTATCAAGATTCATTAAAAATGAGCCCTTTTGAAGCCCTCTATGGAAGACAATGCAACATTCCAATCAGCGGGAACAAACCAGTAGACAAAGTTACCATCAGGCTAGATATGATAAAGTAAATGGAACAACAAGTAATTTATATTAGACAAAATATGAAGATAGCCCAGGATAGACAAAAGAGCTATGCATACATGAAAATGACTCCTATAGAGTTCAAAGAGGGGGATCATGTGTATCTCTGAGTTAAACCGAGGAAAATCTCTTTGAGGATGGGAGCTTGTGCCAAGCTGGCACCTCGGTATTGTGGACCCTTTGAAGTTTTGGATAGAGTGGGACTAGTATCCTATCGGCTAACACTTCCTCCCATAGTGAAGGCACATAATGTTTTCCATGTTTCTTTATTAAAGAAGTATGTACATGATTCTAATCATATTATTGAATGGTCTATGATTCAGGTGGAACCCGAGGGAAAATTCCTGCCAGAACCTCAATGCATAATAGATAGGAAGGAAACCCCACTCAAGAATAGAACCATTGCACACATCAAGGTGAAGTGGAAACGCTTTGTCCTAGATGAGGCTACATGGGAAATGGAAGATGCCA
Source organism: Picea sitchensis (assembly GCA_010110895.2). Classification (NCBI taxonomy): domain Eukaryota; kingdom Viridiplantae; phylum Streptophyta; class Pinopsida; order Pinales; family Pinaceae; genus Picea; species Picea sitchensis. The sequence goes on from SNQJ01S0031738.1 coordinate 48,580, forward strand.
TGAAACATGCATATACATTTATTTTTATTTTTGTACATACAGAGCACATCGACACATAGAACTTCAAGGGCGATGTTCCTTTAAGGGGGAGGGGATTTAATAAACCTGTTTCCCCCAATTTGTAAATATAAATATAACTGGACAGGAGACTATGGCGGACTAAATATGTGTGAATGTTTGATTTGCTGAACCTTTGTATAAAAGGGTCAATGTATGACTTTTTTGTTATTAATAGAAATTCAATACGTATTGCACAACTGCTAAAAGGGGGGAATTTTCCAAGATATACCATGGATTCTATGAGAGGCATGGTGAGGGAAACCAAGAATGGTTGAGATGACCCTCACAAAACCAGTACTTATTGGATGTAATTTCTCAACAGTCCTTTGACCCATAAATGAATTACGAGTCAGGCCGGTAGTTGGAATCCATCCTCAAGAGTTAATGAGGATATGGAGCAAGGTACCCATTTGTAAGGCTTCCAGGCCTGACCACGAGTTGGGAATTTGGACCCACACAACCTTGCTGAGGATGGCAAGAAAGGAATTAAATCGAGGGGACAAAGGAAGATATGCAAGGAAGCAAAAGAGAGGAGAGCATGTTTTGACTCGGGAGTTGAGAGAAAAGTGGAGAAGCAAGCTCATTTTGGTTGTACAAAGCCATGGGAAGGGTATCACTACAAGTTTATAAACGAGGCTGACAAGTGACTGAGGAAGTGCTCACGTAGACCTCCTTTCTTGGTGTAGAGAAAAACGGTTGCCAAGATCTCGTGGGAGGAGGAGAGTAACCTCCATTCCTGACTGTCCTGGATCAAGGAGAAATAATCTCTCTCAAAGCATCATGGTCTAGCTCGAGGGTGGCCAACGGTAAATCCGTCAGTAGTGGTTGTGCTTATGGTTGGGTGGAAACAAGCATCCCTTTCAATAGTCGCTTCACATTTTCCATTTCTGATAAGTATTTTCATAATCTATGTAATAGATTGGATGTGATGATTGAATGTCTGCATTTATTGTTAAGTTTTTCAGTGTTTGAACAATTATTAGAAATGATTATTTGCTTATGTAAACTTTTGTATTTAAATGGTCTTCTATTTACCTTATTTTATCCACTAGAGAGTTATGGGATGTGAATCCACAAGAGATTCGGGGTTGGATTAACTGAAACGTCTAAGTCCAACCRATCTTTTGAGTTTAATTTAGTGGGAATGTCAAGTTCAACTCTATGGGAGAAGGGAGTTTCGTTTAGAACTTCAACCCATATGACCGAGGGATCGTACCCATGACCTTAATCAAGTCTCAACTAAGATCTGAGTGTAGCCCAGAACCTCAATATGATCCCATATGACCCAGGGTTGGAAACCCCTTGCTAAGCCCGAAAGGAGTGAAGCTACTTTGGCTTTGGGACTTTGGGACTTATTACTCCACATCCCTCGAAAACAACCGAAGGCTGAAGTCACGAATTGATGAGGGCCATGGATATGGTAATCTAGTGGAGATATCTCTTAGCCATTAGATCATAATTAGGAAGGGGTAGCATTAAGTACTTTGACGAAGTTCCACTTATGGAGGATAGGGGTGGTCTAGGGCTGAAACTCCTGAATGTTGGAGTCACGAAGTTAATCTAGACCATTGAGAATAGAGGGACGCATGTCCACAGATCAATGACTATCTGGAAGTTCAGGTATTCGACAATATCAATGTGAAGACATAGGGATGTTCAACGTAGAACATCGAACCGTGACGTTCAATGTAGAATGTCGAATGTTGACAATCAACATAGAATTTCGAACACCGAATGCCAATGTTCAACGAAGAACGCCAAATGTCGAATGCCAAATTTACAAAGTGACATAAACCATCGATCATTAGATCCTTCGAGATCCCTCTCAACCATCGATCTAAGGATTCCGTTGAGAACCCCTCTTAACTACCCAAACAACCAAGAACGCGTCGTGGAGTGACATATGCCCCCTCTCTTGTGCCCTATCAAATGTCATTCATTGGATGAGAGGCTACGCGACATGAGATAATATAGTCAGGAGACTTGGTACTCCAGAGGAACTTGGCCAAGATTATTCAAAGTGGGAAAACTCCTAAAGTTGCGAACGATGAAGTGAATCTCAACCATTGAAAGGTAGAGGACCCATGGTGCTATATTCAAGAGTCTAGAGACTTGGCTCTTCAGGGGATTCACGATGTGAGGAGTTGGTAAGCTACGAAGCCTGGAGTTGCAAAGTAAGGGAAGCCRTGGATMTATGGGTCTACGTGGGTAGACCTCGACTGTGAGATTTGAAAGAAGTTAGAAGGCTGTATGTCTGGGGCTAACRTGGCTCATTGACGTCAKCTAGGGTGATGTGGAACTGCAAATAATGTKCCATGTGTCACCGAGATATGGAAGATTCACATACCCCTTATGCCTATTAGAGCATGAAACATGTCACCCCTGGTCCTTGCTGCATGTCAACCTCTGTTTCCTTATCGCCTGGCCAAAATGGTTGGTGATACGACCAAGACTCCGAGAGTCTGGGACTTCGGGAGTTTGAAATATTTGGGGCATATTATAGTAGAGGGATGCTCAATGTCGATCGCTGATTTTTGAACGCTGAAACGTTCAACATCCATTTTCGATTTCCGAACGCCAAAACATTCAATGTTGATTTCCGAAATGTTGAATGTCGATCACCGATTTCTGAATGTCGAAACGTAGAATGTCAATCGTCGAATGACCAAGGCCACGTGGAGAGATTTTGGGACTTTGGGGAGTATGCATGCAGTAAGGAAAGAGGCGTTCAACGCTGAATGACGAAGACCCAACTAATAATGCCCAGATAAATTCAGGAGACCGTATATTGCAAACCAAAGGTCGGATTAGATCCAGTGATAGTCATTAGAAAGATATGAACGAGTAGAAGAGGATGAAGACCTCAAAGAGATGATTTGAGATTATTTGAACGAGTAAAAATTTGATGCCCCATATCTAGAAAGGGTATTTAGGGGTCGGGTGTGTTACATACCAGACATTGCACATGCAATGTGAAGTTTAATAATGTATATGTAAAAAGTAGGGAAGGATCATTGGACAACAGTAAAGAGGGCTTTTCAGGTATTTGTATGGCACTACTAGTTATGGATTTTTCTACCAAGGAAGACTAGGATTGGGAAGAGTATTGGAAATACATGGATTTGTTGATGGAGACTGGGTATGAAATATGGATCGTAGAAGATATACAAGTGGGTATATGTTTAACTTGCTTGGAGGAGCAATCAGTTCAATGAGAAAAAGACAGTTTGAAGTGGCAGTCTCAACTATAGAATCTAAATACATGGTAGCCACTCATGGAAGCAAGGAAGCAGTATGGTTACATATATTGTGTTCAGGTATTGGGTTGGTACAACAACCTGTAAGGATATATTGTGATATTTATAGTGAAATATTCTTGGTAGAGAACCCGACTTATAATTCAAAGACAAAGCATATTGATTTTCAATATCACTTAGTGAGAGACATGGTTGAAGACAAGAAGGTGTTGCTGATGAAGGTGGACACTTTGAAGAATGTTACAGATTCATTAACAAAATTTGTGAGCGCTGAGAAGTTCTCTTGGTGTAGAGGATATATGGGTATTGATTCCATGAATTGTTGACTATGTAACCTTGTAACCCCCTGTATGCAAAGAAAACGATAAGTGAGAAAATGTTGGGTATGTGTTATATTCTTTGCACGACTATAGGGGGGTGAAGCCTATTGGTTGTGGAGCCTAATTATCTTCCTGATTCATATGTAGGTATGCCTACCCACCTTCTATCAGGATTTTGAGGTTTGGACCCCAAATGAAGGGGTTTTGAGAGGGATTTACCCCTCCAACTAGGGAGCATGGGGGCTAGCGAGCCGTCGATGAATGTTTTGGGATAATTGCCTTGTAAAATATTTTAATTTCATAGTCAATATGGACCATTCATTATAAGGTTGTATATTTGATGGTAGAAGTTATGTCACTACTACATATGGGCAGAAAAACTGACATCGTACTCCGACAGTACCAATAAAATCGACCGTATTATTGCATTTTACTTGCATTTTTTTATTTAAAAAGAAAGTCCCAACATTCGTCGACTGTCCGACGAAATGAACTTTATAGTCGAATATCGTATGGTTGATCAGGTCAATGATCTATGTGTCACCATACTGATGTTTAATGATGTCACTATTTTTTTCTGTTAAACATCTCTCTAGTCAATAGCCGTCAAAATTCCGACGAAACAATGATATATAATTAAAAAAGTTTGAAACATTAAAGACGTTCAACATTTTTGTTATACTAGCGACAATTTGTAGAGGTTATAGGGGATATTGTTTTGGTTAGACTACAATTTTGTTTTTTTAATTTTGTTAATTGCATTACAAATAGTTAAACCACTGAGGTTGATTTTTGAAAATAATCATCACTGAAAGTTTAGTAAGGCAAAATGTCACACAACATTCTTCCAGGAGGACAAGAAGACGTCAGATCTTCATTGGAGGCTTTGGGTGATTGAAAATGTTATTTCCCTTGTAAAACATGCAGGAGTTGTAATAGAAGGAGACTTTTAATAAAAACAACTAAAAGACATTGTAGAGAGTATGGAGACCTTAAGACGGGCATGAGTATCATCCCTTGGTAAGTTATTGATTATATATCTTTATATTGCAGATTGTTTTTGTAAACGTTATATGTTAAATGTAGAAGAAAAATAATGTATTCTTTTTTGTTTATGGATATATTCTATGTACACAACAAATTGAGAGTAAGTTAAGAAGAGAAGAAGCAGACATAAGATGTAGATTTTAATTAGGTTTTAGGGCAGGATTTAGTGGTTTTTAAGGTTTAGGGGTAGAGTGTGTAAGGGGTTAAGGGTTAATAAGGCTATATTAGGGCTCAATGGTTAAGGGGGTAGGGGTTAATATGTTAGGGTATAAGGTTTAATAAGGCTATATTAGGGCTCAATGGTTAAGGGGGTAGGGGTTAATAGGTTAGAGTTTAAGGTAGGTTTAGGGGGTTTAGGTCCTATGGGATTTAGAGGTTAATGGGTTTTTAGGGAGTAGGGGTTAATAGGTTAGAGTTTAAGGTAGGTTTAGGGGGTTTAGGTCCTAGGGGATTTAGAGGTTAATTGGTTTTTAGGGAGTAGGGGTTTAGGGTTAGGGATTAAGGGGTTAGGCTGAGTTAGAGGTTAATAATTTAGGGTCTCAAGGGGTAAGGGGTTATTGGTTAAAGGTTTATGGGTTAGGGGTTAAGGGATTAGGGATTAGGGGGAATGGTGTTAAGGATTAGGGGGATAGGGTCTAAGGGGTTAGGGGCTAGGAATTAAAGGGTTAGGGGTTAATGGTTTAGAGGTTAGGGGTGGGTTACAGGTTAGGGATCATAGTGATATATAAGTTCTCAACCCCTTATAAACAATGGTCTCCAAGTTGTAGGAAAGTTTCCATCGACTTAAAATACGTGTTCACCAAGTGAAATAAAGGAAGAATATGGCATACTGATGACATAGAAACAAGAATATGTTGTTTTTGTTGGTTGTGACTATATATCTCAGAAAGTGTCTTTCTACATGTCAAGAAAAGTAACATTTTTCCTATATTTTTTCAACATATTCATAAACATCTTGATTAATTGAACAAGCTTCATCATTGATTTGCTGTCTTTGTTTCTCGCTCTCACCATGGTCTTCAAGTTGGGCCAGGGAAAGTTTCCATCCACTTAAAACTTATGGTCTCCAAGTGAAATCAAGAAATAATATGACATAAAGGCGAAATAATAATATGTTGTTTTTGCTGGTTGTGACTATATATCTCACAAAGTGTCTCTCTTTCTACATGTCAAGAAAAGTAACAATTTTTCTATATTTTTTCAACATATTCATAATCATCTTGAAAAATTACACAAGCTTCATCATTGATTTATTGTCTTTGTTTCTCGCTCTCATGTAAGATGTCTTTTTCTTTGTCTTTGTTTTCCTCTATTATATTCATAAACATTTGTTTCGTTTTAATATTTTTTATATACATTACTAGTACTTCATTGTTTGTAATTATAAAGGAATGATGCCCTAGGGAACTTCCCATGGAAGAAGACATGGTTGTACAAGTGTCTGTTCAGGAACATGGAGAAAATATTGAAGATCAAGTTAATGATCATATGGAAGAATATGAATATGCTAATAACACAATTGAAGAAGACGAGACACATATCTTGATCCAGGAGACATTTAATAATGCTAGAATGGATGATGGTGACGACCAACTTGATGGTGTTTTTGATATACCTATACTTGAGAAGGAAATACAACCTCTTTATGCAGGCTCCAAAATAAGTATTCTCTCTTCTATATTGCTACTGGTGAACTTAAAGGTTATGAATGGTTTGTCAAAAACTGCAAGATACCAGATATATAAAATATGCAGAACAGAAATGAAATGCTAGAAATGATAGAATAACAGTAAAATATCCATCATACTCTTCACAATACACAGAAATGATATACGAAATAGCAACAGAAATAACACTTTGAATCAGATAGCAATGTTCACAGGCCTCTTCGAGGGGGCAACCTCCAGTTGAGCAACGCTATGTTACAATAATATCCAAGCTAGGGTTTCATACCCTCGACCCTTATTTATACTAAATATGTCTATTAAGAGAAGCATCTAGAGGAAGATCCTTCTAGAAGTGGAAGCTTCTATTAGGTCTTCTTACATCCGCCTTATTCTATTTTATTGAAAGGTCTTATTAATATTG
>SNQJ01S0031738.1:65905-81838 GCA_010110895.2 Picea sitchensis
TAGGGTTTATACATTCTCTCGAGGGTGCACTTTGATTAGTGTAGTAGGAATGGCCCAGGGTGAGGAATGGTCCAGGCTCAACAATCAGGGACATGCATTCCTTATGGTTTATACATTCTCTCCAGGGTGCACTTTGATTAGTGTAGGAGGAATGGCCCAGGGTGGGGAATGGTCCAGACTCAACATTCCTTATGGTTATACATTCTCTCCAGGGTGAACTTTGATTAGTGTAGGAAGAATGGCCCAGGGTGGGGAATGGTCCAGGTTCATAAGACAGGACAATTATTCTTCCTTTCTTGAGAAGAATAGTCCAGATATCTCATTATTCTGCTCTGAGGCAGATATTCTTTCAGAGCTCATAGATGTGAGTGAAAGATTGGCCTAGATGATTCAGTTTATATCATAACATTGTTTCTGTGCAGGTTGCTATCAGATGTTTGTTATGAAGACTATATGACAGTAGATGAAGACTACTGTGGTGGATATGCTCCATTGTTCGTGACTATACATTGCTGATCAAGTACTTGTGTGTTACTTGGTGTAGTAGTGTACCACTGGATTGTAGTTATGTACTAGTATGAATAGACACAGTTGTGTTCTATTTTTTTTCTAATTGCCTTGAAGACTATCAACAGTTTATTGGAGATAATCATCCAGACGAATGATGAACAAAGATTTTTCCAGACGGAAAATGGTTCAGAGCATGACTCTTGTATCACTCTATGGTGTGAGTGACTTATCTAACATCATGTCTAATTACTCAGATGAAGTATGGTCTCGAGAGATGATGCAGTTGATAGTGATGGTGATGCTCATGATCTAGTCATGAGATAGTCTAGACGACTATGTTGATGCTATCGGGTGAATGGTATGTTTTTGTGCTCAAGAACATTATCTGTAATACCTCCCTAGCTAGGGGGGAGTGTTAATATTATGGTAGCTGCAAGAGGTAATTACCTCCACATGTGAACCTGATGAGAATAGAAGACTCTGGAAAGCAAGAGAACACCCTAATGAGTTGGCTAATAACCCTAGAAGTCTTGTCAGCTAAAGAAGATAATTTATATTAGGTTATTAGCCTCCAAGAGAAGAAGTGGACCATAAATAATAATAATATACTGAACATATATATATCTAGAAGGAGAAGTCGGCCCCAACAAATCTGGCAAAACCACTATAAATACAGGGCGCCAGTTCTCATTTGACATCATCTCAAAATTGCAGAGAGCAACTGGTGCGCACTACAATTCCCATTTTGGTGCACACATGTGGAGGAGAGCTGCAGGTGCAACTGCTACAACGACCCGTTTCAGTGTTGGCTTGGACTATCTCTTGGCTAGGGTTTGGACTATCTAATCAACTATTGTTGGTGCGCTATCCTTGGAGGAAGATGCGCTACACTTTGTTTGGATATCTAGCCTAGGGTTTTCTTCCAGAGTAATTCTCAGTCAAAGTTAAGGTGCTCGGAGGGTGGCTTTTGCCTATGGTTGGGTGACGAGGGTATCATCAATGGTAAAACAATCACACAATCTTCTATATTCTAACAAAGTTATCCCATACAATTCTGTATGCTCCCCTACTATGAGCACCTATAAATTGTTCATTTGTTTGATAAAATGCACATTGGGAAGATTGTAACATAAACATTATGGTGAATCTTAGATGGAAGGGGTGGCAAAGAAAAAAATGTCAAGATTTGTAATGACATTAAGGAGGCCAATCATGCAACAAAAAGTGTGATTCATTCAAATAACGACAGGGACCAAAATATAAGCGCCCTTCCATGGTTATTACTAGAGAAGCAAAACAAGGATGTAAAATAAGTTATTGAAAAAATTAAATTTCCCACTGAATTTTCTTCAAACATAAATAATATCCTAACAAAGAAAGGTGAATTAGGTGGGGTAAGAACTCATGATTGGCATACCTTGATTAAGGTAATTATTTTGGTGTATATATTTATATATTGGTGAAACATCTTGTTAGTGTTTTTTCTACTAATTTGGGAATAACTGATTATTCATTTTTTTTGTTACAATATGTTCTACCTCTATCTCTCCTAGAAAAAATTGAAAACAATTCCAAACAAGTTATATATGATTTTGGAAAATACATGAGGTAAGTGGTGATTCATATGCAAAGTAAATTTGTTGTACACCTTATATTTGACTACATGTGTTTTACTTGTAATGTAGTACTATATATATATATATATCTTGCATAATTTGTAGATGGTTTTCATCTAAAGAAATCTATAAACAAGATATAAATTATTGGAGGAGACAAATTCCTTGTTTAATGTGTGAAATGTAAAAGTATCTACTTCCAAAAATTTTCAATGCACAAGAACACTACCTCATTCACCAAGTTGAGGAGATTGAAAAGTGTGGACTTGTACAAACAAGGTCAATGTGGATGGTTGAGAGGCACTTGAAATCATTGAAGGATTTGGTTAGACAAAGGGAACATCCCGAGGGTTATATGGTAAAGTGATATATGGTATATCAAACCATGGTTTATATTACTCAATATATTCCTGAAATAGCTGCATGTATTAATGTGGATCACATTTGGGATGTCAACTCCATCAACAAATTTGAAGGGGAGCATCTATTGGGGAAAGGTAGAATGAGGAAAGTGACATGTAATTAGATGGTAGGGATTAATAATAAATTTGATTTTTTTATGTATATCATACTTATTTAATTTTTAGTCTTCCTGCATAATCCATTCTTATGGAGGTATACCATGGTAACTGATTACATGTGATTTTTATTTTATTTTAATACAGCTGGTCGAGAGTGGAATGCAATACATTTATACATTGTAAACAATCTTGATTGGATGAAGGTATGGATTGAACAATCTATACAATCTTATAATGGTAGGTTATCATGGTATGGTGTGGCTATATTAGTCAACGAAGCTGAACGTAAAGGATATACCAATCTTATATAGAGGGAAATCAATTTAGCATATGGTTTAAAAGATAAACAAGCAAGATTATTCACCCATACTACTTAGTTTTTTTTGAATATTATATTGATGTATATGGTGTTTTTTTTCTTCTTAATTTACATAATTTCCAAGTATTAATATGCTTATCAATTGAAAATGCATTTTTTATGTGTTTGACATATTTTAGTTGAAACACCACAAGGCTATGTGGTGCAATGGCCACAAATTTCACATAAAAAAGTTGGATGAAAAGATGAAAACTTATGAAAGTGGGATAAATGCAGTATTTCAGGTTACTAATGTTTCCTCTAGAAGTAAAAGACATCCATAAGTATCCGAAAATCTATACTATGGGTTTTTGGAAGATATACTTGAGTGTGACATTAAATCCTTCAAACTAGTTCCGTTCGACATCAAATGGTAGAGGCTACAACTGAATGAACATGATCCTGATAGAAATGTTAATAAACATGATAATGGATTTACCGTGGTTAATAAAAGGAATTTTAAGCCAGGATCAAAGCTCTATCTTCTTCCAAGCCAATGCAAACAACTGTTTTACTCATAGGTTCTAGGTAGAGGGGGTTGGTCATATGTTGTTATATATGATCCAAGAGGAAAGCCAGTAAAGTATAATGTAGCAGAAGAAGATGACATTGAAGAAGAAGATGATGTAGAGGAGTAGTTAGTTCATGTGTCAGAGGAAGACATCATAGATGTTCAAGGATATTTTCTAGACAATGTTTTGGATGAAGATGATATCGACGATGTGTTAGATGAAGAACTTGAACCAAATGTAGGATACAATGTTCTCGATGATGATATAGACGATGATATGATTGAAAATGACAACATCGATGATGATGTTTATATGGCGAATCTTTTCAATATCAATTTTGAACTGGATGATACATATGTTGAGTTGGATGAAGAAGAATATTAATGATATCAAAATGTTGAAATGTACGAGGTATGTATTTATATGTTTTCAATTTATTTTTTCTCTTTCATTTACTTTAAATTTTTATATTTTTAGTTTCTATGGTTGATTCTTACTATGTTGCTTTCAAATAATTTATAGTATATAAATTAGGTACTGCGGAATTGAGAGTGTTGCGAGGGGGGTGGGGGGAGGTGCCATATGAGATTCCACCTTCACGTGGTTGGACTTGTTCAATAGAGAATATATTATTATTGAAACCAAGAGAATCTCATTCAAGTTTATACCATCATCTCCAGTTTTAAATTTTGTTCGTCTAAAAGTTTTCAAGGTTGTCCATTTACCAATTAGTGGAAATAATGATTTAATTTGATCCCACACAAAGTGATCTGTGAATGAGGCCAACGTTGAAATTTTTTCAATTTGTACTTGTATGCACTGGAATTTGACATGGTTATATTAAATGCATGTGTTAACGGTATGGGAGGGTTTTGAGAGTCAAATATGACTCACACAAATAATTCGATAATCAAATGACAAAATTATAGCATAAATGTGAATGAGATTAAATTGTCCATCATTGTATTTGTCATCATCATTATCATCTTATTGTGGTGAGGTTTCAATGAATGTTACGAAGGAAAAACTCTCTATGGCCAAGGGTAAACCACAACAGATAGGTATGACTGCAAAAAACAACTTAATTCCAACATATGATATATAAGATAATGTGCAATATAAGAAAGAGGCCTACCTCAATCCAATGTTTGATGATGTTCCACTGTTGAGCACTTCGACCCAAATCTTTATACCTGCAATAATTTCTTAACAAACGAGCATATCAAGTATATAGTGATGATATAAAGGGGTTAACACATTAGATATCATAATCCATCAATAAACATTACAAACATGCCCATGGATCATAATCATACATTTGAAATATACCAATAGTATGGGAAAGGAGTATTTCTTTTAATAATATATTAGCAAAAGTGACAACATTACAGACTTCCATGTCGACATGGTTAGAAACCAAGAAACCAAGTTCCTTCCAACTGGGCCTCCACCACTTCAATCCTCCACCAAAGGAAAGCTCATGGAAGAGAGTTAATGGGGTTCTCTCAACAGTAGGGAAAGAGCTTGGGGGATGAACACTATGTTCATACTCGAGGGACAAAGGGATGCAGACTCAATATGAAGTAATTTCTTCAGAGTAACTTTTCTCTCAAAGTTGAATGCTTTCTCCTCTTTTCCATAGCTTGAAATTTTTCTTTTATAGCCTTCATAATGCAATTGAAGGGCCGAGTCGGAACGTTTCCAGTATGTGGAAGGCCAAGGATCAGAGATCTTCTGTCGTGACATGGAAACCTAACCTCGTTTTGTATTTTCTAGCACAAATCCTGATGTACGCGGGCTACAGTGGAAAACCCAGCGTATACACATATTGAATAACTGATAGGGAGCATATATGTGGAAACATGTATATTTTTGGCTCTGGATTCATCAAAAAAGGGATGACAAGTCTGCATAGGGAAATGGAAAAAGGACCTCTGTGCAAGATAGCAATGGTGAGGCAAATATTTCTATAACAGATGCCCCCTAATGTGTGAGATCATAGGAGTATCTGCGATGGCCAAAATACATTATAAATAACCCAGAATTGGAGTGGTAGAGAACCAACTGGACGAACTCAATTACTTATTACATTATGTACCGACTTTGCATACATGGCTATCGATAATAGAATGCAGATCCATGTGGAAAATATACCAAACAAGTGTCCGTGGCCATGAATAGGCAGAAACAATTACGGTTATATGCCAAAAGTTATCATAGTCATGAACAAGGCCCAGTGAAACCAGTCTCAAAATCAATCTGAAGATATCTGTATACCATGAAGTACAATCTGATCTCCCATGATCACTAAAGTTGAACAGGTGTTGGTCCAATGAAAGAGAAGCAACAACTCAGGAAAGCTGCGACCACATAGTGATGTCTTCAAGTCTTCTACACAATCCGCCAAGGTGCAAGTCTACATCATGTGAAAAAAGGAGTTGAGGTCGAACATGATGAGACATCGTTTGATTACCGATCATTGAGGTATACCATTAACAAATGCGAGACAACCTACCAATAATGAAAGTAGGTATCAAGGCACCGAGTACATTTCTACAAGTGTGAATAAAGGAGTTGGTGTCAAACACTTGAGAAATCCATTGATCAGGAGACATTGATGTATTCCCATCTGTCAATGGCGAGAGAGCCTACCACTAATGACTGCAAGCCTCAAGGCACTCATGAAACTCTAGGTCCCATATCCAAAATAAATAAGCTGAAGTCGATGGAAATAGACCCACTGAAAGGAGAGCATTAAGGCATATCTCATCGGTCATCATGAGGAACAAAGTAGGAGATTCATGATTTGGTGGAGATCGGATGAAGAACATGTTCACGAACCAACAACCCTGTGCGTATTTCACGTGTAACAAGTGCAAGTGGTATACGAAAAAGACCCTCTAAATAGCATCTAATGATGAAAACTTATGATAAAGGTGAGGAAACCATCAATAAGGCTAATTGCAACCAAGACACTGCATGAATCCCAAAGTGTGAATAGATATCTTGCCGTCAAACACAAGGGAAACCACCCAGTCAACGAGAAATGATGAAGTGTCAATTTCTAGGTTCAATATGACCAACCAATGATGAAAGTAGGGCCAGGGTGCATAATAAGACCATAGTATCATGTGATTCTGAGACAAATTGAGGGTATGGCCAACATGCAAAGTCAAGATTTATGAGGAGTGGCTGATGAAGGTTGATAGAATTCCTTTGAAAAAGAGCATGAGATATGGTGGACTTTGACAACATAGAATCAATGATGTGACTATTATATGCAGGAGGCATCAATAATGTTCTCTATAGGGACTGGAAGAGTAACCAGTCAGTAGAGAAAACTATGTAACTAGATCAACTTCCTAAGGCCATGCTAAACCCAAAATTATGATGATGCAAGGACTCAATAACTTTGTGCTCTGTTCAAAGGCAACATGAATGCTGGCAATTACAATATAGTACTCCCTTCCCACCCGTCTTTTTTTATTTTTTCATAACAAATGAATGCTATGATACAGAGGAGGGAACGAGTGTCGTAAGTAAGCAAAACTAGTTCTAGCAGTGGAACGTACCTATGCTCAATGTAGGGGAATGCATGCAGGAGATGGACACTCAGGGTGATGTTCCCTCTAGGGTATAGGGTGTCAAATTGTGGAGGATATGAGAAAGGCTCTGCTTGGTTGAGGATGCAAAAAATGCTTAGGCAACAATTTATAATGCAAAGCGAGAACCGGCTAAAGCTCAATACTGCAAGCGAGGGCATGAGATGCAATCACAACTTAACGCCAAAAAATGTCCTTTTTTATGTATTTTAGTCTACTTGGTGTGAAAAAGGGGTAAACTTGTGCCAAATAGACGTATTTTCAAATCCAATTTATGAGTGTGAAAAAGACAAGTTCACTCGACAATCTTTTCTATTTTTGACAACGAGTTGGAAACGAGCTTAACTAAGACTCATGCCCTTTCAAATCCAATTTTAACGAGTGTGAAAGGGACAAATCACTCGACAATATTTTTGGTTTTTTAGACGAGTCGAAAAAGTTCTTAATTAAGACTCATTTTTCTGTCTTAATCAACGTGTAAAGGGGGAGGGCCAAGGCTCCCGTCTTGGTCTTCTGCAGAAAGTTAGTTTCTCACGGATAGTTGACAAGATCTTGGGAAAACCCAAGGCTCCCCAAGTCGAGGAGGAGAAAGTGATAACAGAGGATACAGTCTCCGTGATGGTTCAGATAATGTCTCTTAATGGAAAAGACATAGGTGGGGGAGTGGGATGACCCATTAGATCGTTCCAATCGAAGGGAACTTCGTTAGGACTTGGAGGAAGAACGGTCTGGGAAACAATATATCTCTCCCATTCAGAAGGGGGTATTTGGAATGTTGATGACATGACTGAAAGGTGTGTCACTCTCTTAAGGGAGAGTGTGATCGACCATAGATTTCACTGGTGTGGCTACTTCTTTAATTATAGGTTGAAGAGGATGCATAGTGACGGGGGTAAGAGACCCTTCATCCTTGACAAAGGGGGTGAGGTCAGGAGAGGATTGCGTCAGTGGAACCACCGAGACAATCAAGGGAGAAGTGGTGTGAGGAGAAAACATGGATGCCTCAGAATATGAAGGGCTCTTGGGTGAGTCCCACGCTTCTGGTATCTCGACAGTAATCAGACACAAAAGAGTAAGATGACTTCCTTCGCAAGTCCTGCAAAGGAATTTAGGCTTATGTCTGAGGTGTCTAGGATTCTCTATGTAACTAGCAGGGGAAAGAGAGTTGCCTCCTGTATGATGAATAGAGGTGGGATACCTGACACAACTATGATTCAGGGAAAAAAGAATGGTGCCCCCAACATAATTGGTATAGGTTGGGGGCAAGCTATCGACATAGTTTGTAGAAAAAGTCGGCCCATCTCCGACATGACTAGAAGACGTTGGTGATGGAGCACCAATATGAATGAGAGTGACTGGGATGGTGAGATATTGTGGCATTTGATTCCACGGTCTGGGGAAAGATTGATTCTGAAAAATTGCAAGCTAGGCAGGATCTTGGTGTACCTCTTGCCCCAACCCAGAAAAGTGTTGGTTCATGCCAAAATGGTCTGAAGAGGTTTGGACGAGCATCGCCATTAAGGTATGTGAAGATATTGAGGTAGGATAAGGATTATTTGAGTGAGGATATATGTTTCCCCCTTGTGAAGGGGTCCAATAAAGAGGGTAGCCTGAACCGTAAAATTGATTCTCCCCATATGAAATACCTGGGGGTACTTGAGGACTTGTCAGGGAAAAAGTGTTCGAAGGAACTGACATGGCAGAAGAAAGATATATGGGTGGGGTGTAATAAGTGGGATAAGCACCCATCTTAGTACTGGCTCCTAAAAGAGCATATCTAGTATTGGATCCATAGGGGGGAAGGTTCCAACCTCCCATGGGGACACAACTCATATCAAACTAATAAGTAGGAATCAAAGCCATGGTGCTCCCGAGTCCAATGTTATGATTCATATATGTGGGCCAGGGAGAGGGTTGCATAGGGGAAGGTATATCAACAGAAAAATGGCTAGAGACCCAAGGTGCAACTGAGCATTGTATTTCTGCATACCATTGTAAAAAGAAAAAGGGTCTGTCCCTATGAAATTAGTAGGTATCATGGGGTGGGTAGCAGTGAATGAGGGAGAAAATTAAACTCCACTGTCCATAATGATGAAACCCACAATAGACTCCTAAGGTCAACTAGTAGTCAAAGAACATACCAAAAAGTCAAACAACCAATATGCATTCAAACGGGCTAAAGTGGCTGAGTGGCCTCCCTCGCTAAATAAGGTATGTCTCATCTAGGAGGGACCTGAGACTCCCCGCTAAAGTTTGGAGGTAACATAATTAGTTATAGGGGCCCTCATGGGATTAACAACCAGTCGGTCAGATCTCCCCGGAGAGGTAATCCTCCATAAAGGCTGTGTGCTGTCTGACCCCTATTTGACCCAGGGTAAAAGTAGAATAACCCCTGCAAGTAACCTATGAGATACCTAAATCAAGAAACTAATAAACCACTGTATAACCGATGCACAGGCGAGCATTCATAAGTCCGGATCACCGTATGGGCAGGGTAGAAAATCCCAAAACCTTGAAAGCACCGCCTCTCACAGAGGTATGGGTACTAGCAATATCCCCAAATACGAATAAATCCACAAAAATATCTCAAACGCTAGGTGAGTATCTAGGGGTTATCCCTTCAACTATCTTCGCGCGACCTCATGATTAACTTCGGTGTGAGCGGAGCCTCCTGATATTACCAATTATACAATGGACTTGTCAACGCCTTGTCTTAGAAACATATGTTGATTTAATTGCCTTGGAGAAGTTTACTCACAAAATCCTATTCCAAGGCACTAAATCCTAGACTAGTTTGTGCACCCTAAAAAATAAAATCATGACTAATCAATTTTAGTT
Source organism: Picea sitchensis (assembly GCA_010110895.2). NCBI lineage: Eukaryota > Viridiplantae > Streptophyta > Pinopsida > Pinales > Pinaceae > Picea > Picea sitchensis. Next base: position 75,863 of record SNQJ01S0031738.1, read on the forward strand.
TAAAGCATAAATTTTATTGGCTGTGATTACTCAAAAAGGTATGGAAATGAAACTCATGATGTTATGACTCTCCAAGAAAATGAATATGAATATAATGCAAAGTCTATCTTTAACTTTTCAATGAATGATATGCTAATAAAAAGCAGTGCAATTTTCAATTTCAACTCTGCAATTCAGAAGTAAAATGCAATCTTTTGCTAAATGAACTAAGCTAATGATAAAGACTTAAAGAAAACAATATTAACCAATGAAAAATGCCTATTTTTTTGTATTTTCAATATATTAAAGATAAAATGCATGGACTGTAAAGCAACCTGATATATAAATTCTACTGTGTATAAATGAAATAACTCAAGCAGAATACCAAGCAACCAAGCAAACAGTCCATGGTTCAAGGACAATAAGGATGAAAAACAAAGAGAAAGACTACACCCAAAAATTCAACTCCCAACAGGTTTCCGGTCAACCTAGAGAAACTCAACAAGAACTACAGAGGTCTAAGAAGGCTCATCAATCCTCAAAACTCACCAAACAATCACTAAACCAAGAAAACAAGCAAAGGGAAGTGGTATACGTGGTTGTTCAGGAGAACATAGCGTATATACGCATCCTGCAGTAAGACAACAAGCGTGTATACGTGACTGTCTGGGCAAAAGGAGCGTATATGATTTAAAAAAAGGCCAGACAAAGGAAAGAATGATGAAAACTCAGACCTAGAGTGAACAAAATCTGTCAAGTAGTGATACTACAAGAAACACAAAGTAAAAAGAGCAATGCAGGAAGAAAAAATACTTCAACCCTTAGAAGGAAGATCTATCCCCAATGGATTCGCCAATTCTGTTACAAGGGAAAAACTCTCTATGGCCAAGGGTAAACCACAACAGACAGGTATGACTGCAGAAATCAACTCAATTCCAACATATGCTATATAAGCTAGTGTGCAAGATAAGAAAGAGGCCTACCTCAATCCAACGTTTAATGATGTTCCACCATTGAGCACTTCGACCCAAAGGTTTATACCTGCAATAAGTTCTTAACAAACGATCATAGAAAGTATATAGTGATGATATAAAGGGGTTAGCACATTAGATAGAATAATCCATCAATAAACATTACAAACATGCACATGGATAATAATCATACATTTTCAATATACCAATAGGACGAGAAATGAGTATTTCTACTAATAATTGATCAACAGAATTGACAACATTACATACTTCCATGTCGGCACGGTTCAAAATGGAGAAACCAAGTTCCTTCCAACTGGGCCTCCACCACTTCAATCCTCCACCAAAGGCAAGCTCATAGAAGAGAGTCAATGGGGTTCTCTCAACAATAGGGAAAGAGCTTGGGGGCTAAACACTGTGTTCAGACTTGAGGGATAAAGGGATGTAGACTCAATATGAAGTAATTTCTCCAGAGTAACTTTGCTCTCAAAGTTGAATGCTTTCTCCTCTTTTCCATAGCTCGAAATTGTGATTTTATAGCCTTCAGAATGCAACTGAAGGGCTGAGTCAGAACGTTTCCAGTATGTGGAAGGCCAAGGATCAGAGATCTTCTGTCGTGACATGGAAACCTGACCTCATTTTGTATTTTCTGGCACAAATCTCGATGTACGTGAGCTGTAGTGGAGCAACCAACGTATACGCATGTTGAATAACTGATAGGAAGTGTATATGTGGAAAAATGTATATTTTTGGCTCTGGATTCATCAAAAAAGGGATGACAAGTCTGCATAGTGAAATGGAAAAAGGCCCTCTGTGCAATATAGCAATGGTGAGGCAAATCTTGCCATAACAATGAACATTTTTGTCGTTCCTATAACACCTTCGTCAGAACTTTCTAGAAACAACAACTAGTGAAAGGGATCAACATTGATTTTTTTCAAACTATGCTTCTCCAAGTCATGGACATGGTATGAGGAGGAACTATAAATTTCTTAAAGCATACAATATGCTTTTAGGACTCCCATACCATGTATAGGGTCTAAAACTGCCACATAGGCCATACGAATGAAATCTTTGGCCTATGTGTCATATTGGCACCATTACAAGGTATTATGAACTATAGATGACTCTTAAGGTTTTGTACATGGTATATGGATAAACAAATAGTATTCAAGGGCCTAAAGGATGCTTTAATAGATCATCTATTGTGCACAAGGTCTAAAACCAAGAGAAACTCATTTAGGTTTATACCATCATCTCCAATTTTAACTTTGGTTCATCTAAAAAATTTCAAGGTTGTCCATTAATTACCAATTAGTGGAAATTATTCTTTAATTTGACCCTGCACAAGTGACCTATGAATGGGGCCAATGTTGATTTTTTTTCAGTTTGTGCTTGTATGCACTGAAATTTGACATGGTTATAGTAGATGCATGTGTTGACAATATGGGAGGGTTTCAAGACTCAAATATGACTCACACAAAGAATTCAACAATCAAACATCAAAATTATAACCTAACTGTGAAGGAGATGAAATTATCCATCATCATTGTTATCATTTTATTATGACGAGGTTTTAATGAACATGTTCATCATTCCTATAATATCTTCATCAAAAATTTCCAGAAACAACGATTAATGAAAGGGGCCAACATTGATTTTTTCAATCTATGCTTCTCCAAGTCATGGACATGGTATGAGGAAGAATTATAAATGTATTAAGGAATATAATACTCTTTTGGGACTCCCAAACCATGCATAGGGTATAAAACCACCACATGGTCCCTATAAATGAAATTGTTGGCCTATGTATCTTATTGGCACCATTACAAGGTTTTATGAACTATAGATGACTCTTAAGGTTTTGTGCATGGTATATGGATACAAAAAATAGTATTCAAGGGCCTAAAGGATTCTTTAAGATCTCATCTACCATGCACAAGGTATAAAATCAAGAGAAGTTCATTTAGGTTTATACCATAATCTTCAATTTTAACTTTGGTTTGTCTAACAATTTTCAAGGTTGTCCATTAATTACCAATTAGTGGAAATTATTCTTTAATTTGACCCTACACAGAGTGACCTGTGAATAGGGCCAACATTGCGTTTGTTTTTCCAGCTTGTGCTTGTATGCACTAAAATTTGACATGATTATAGTAGATCCATGCATTGACGGTATGGGAGGGTTTCAAGACTTAAATACAACTCACACAAAGAATTTGACAATCAAACAACAAATTATAACCTAACTGTGAAGGAGATGAAATTATCCATCATTGTATTTTTCATCCTTGTTATCGTCGTATTGCGATGAGGTTTCAATTAACATGTTCGTCATTCTTATAACATCTTCTTCGAAACTTTCTAGAAACAACGACCATTAAAAGGGACCAACATTGATTTTTTTCAAATTATACTTCTCTAAGTCATGGACATGGTATGAGTTGGAACTATAAATGTCTTAAGGAACCTTATACACTTTTAAGACTCCCAAACCATGCATAGGGTCTAAAACCACCATATAGGCCCTATAAATGAAATCTTTGGTCCATGCATCATATTGGCACCATTACAAGGTTTTATGAACTATAGATGTCTCTTAAGGTTGTGTACATGGTATATGGATAAAAAAATAGTATTCAAGGGCCTAAAGGATTCTTTAAGAGATCATCTATCATGCACATTCTAAAACAAAGAGAATCTCATTCAGGTTTATACCATCATTTCCAATTTTAATTTTGATTCGTCTAACAATTTTCAAGGTTGTCCATTAATTATCAATTAGTGGAAATTATTCTTTAATTTGAACCTGTGCAAAGTGACCTGTGAATGGGGCTAATGTTGAATTGTTTTTTCAGTTTTTTATTGTATGCACTGAAATTTGACATGGTTATAGTAGATGCATACGTTGACAGTATGGGAGGGTTTTGAGACTCAAATACGACTCACTCAAATAATTCGACAATCAAACGACAAAATTTCAACATAAATGTGAAGGGAGTCACAAATCGGTCCCATAGAGTAAGAGAGTGCCCCAAACAAGTGCCTTAAATTATCTAATAAATCAAAACTAGTGACCAAGGACCAAGGAGAAGAGGACAATAAAAAATTGGGAACCCTACCTAAGCACTAAGGAAAGAAAGAGGAAATAGGAAACAATACTTAGTATCGAACTAGTGAAGGTAATAGGCTAAGGAAGCGAGTGAAGGCATGAGGCACGCCCAATGCTGGTAAGGAAATGATAGGAGCACATAGGTTACGATGTTCATGGTGAATCATGAACGAAGGAATCTTGCAACATACATTAGCATACACTATCATGAGGCTACTGTGAGTGATAATACAACATATGATGTCAGTATCATGCTAGTGTATCATGATAATTTACACAAAATAAAGTTTTGGTTCGTATGGTGATTTAATGATCAGAGCAAGTATCAAATGTGGTGGTTAGAATAATTAATGCAACGATTGATAAGTAAATAAAGCATCATTAAACTTAGAAGCTATTATAGGTTTGAGTAGGCATGCATCCATGATAACTATTATAGGTTTGAGTAGGCATGAATCCATGCTAACTATTATAACTATTTTCTTGAGTATGCATGCATCTATATTAACTAACATAACTATTTCTCTTTCTTTTTTTCTTGTGTCACTATGGATAATATGTCATCAACAAAGGTTTTTAAATATATGATTTGGTTTTCCTTGTTAGAGTGAACATGGAGCAAGTAAAAAGTTTGACTTATCACTATCTAATTGAAGTGAAAGCCATAAAAGGGAAGTCTATCAAACCAAATAGAACAATAATCAAGATTTGAAGCCAAACATGGGAGGATTTTTCCCATGTTACCAAAGAAGAGGACACATGGAATATCCCCTCAATGAAGAAGCACCAAGTAAAAGGGGCAATGCTATCAAGAAAATGAATAATATTGAATATTCTGGTAGAATTTATGGGAGTTTTTCATGGCATATTTACGATTTATGGATATTCGATTTATTTTCTATTGATGTTGAAGAGCTGTACACAATTCCAATGGTGATCTTAAAGGGCCCCATAAAAGGGCAGTGGAGTAACATCCAAACTAGATTTGATGTAATCACTTATGAACCTTGAAGGATTAAGATGACTTGAAGATGTTTTGAAATTTTGATGGATATGTTCTCTTTTGATAATGATATACAAGATGTCTTTAATCAATTTTAAGTGTACGAGACATTTTGTGTTGACAAAGGAGTACAACCATAAAATGAGACATTGAAAACATGGATATTGAATCATCTTCAAAGGTTTTGTGTTGTTCAACATTGTTTTGGAGCCTTATATTTAAGTTGTTACTGTAGTTACTTAGTTGGATACCATGGAGAATTCCATATTCACCACATTCAAAGTGGATTATGAGAAATAAAAATAAAGGTTTAACTTATTGTAGAATTTCACTTGGGTATGTGTTCACTTGAGTAACCAGTGGAAATTTTCATGGGTTTTGTAGAACAACCTCTTGGGTATGTATTGTTCCTTTCATTTTTTATCCAAATTCTGATTGCCATCCCTCTCATTCCAAAGGTAGAACATTTCTCTTGACATTCATTAGACTATCACCATTTTGAGTACCATCTATTTGGACACCTCAACATACTCTCTGTTTCTTTATCTAGAGGCTTGTCATTGTATGTGTATGGGTTCTTTGCCCATATTTGTACCTAAGTCGAATGAAAATTTGAAACATGTATTAGTTTTAGAAATGGGAATGCCTAGAAACGCGACGCCCCTTCCAAACATGTACGTCGAGGGATACACATGGTGTGTGTGTTTGTATAATAATAATAATATAATTTTAAGGTCATGACCAAGACAAACACCAAATTGGTGTATGAGACCCCCTTGTTTGTGGGACAAGGGACCCCCTCCACATTTCCATTTGACTGCTAAAGTCTACAGAGGTATACATAACCTACCCTCCTCTAGATTTGAACTTGTGATCTCTTAGAGGAAGCATGTGTTATTAACCATTACTAT